>JANIJG010010560.1:28178-44793 GCA_024611175.1 Megaceryle torquata
TGTTTTTCACAGTTTCTTTTGGAGGTGTCTTTCCTAATAGTTTGGGGGCCCCCCCCCCCAAAAAAATAAAAAAGAAGGAAGAAGCCTCTAGAAAAAGAATTGCAGCTGTTAAAGAATTATATTACCAAAGTTATTAATAAACTTGTCTGCCTAATTATTCATAATGTTACTCTTGAAGAGGAAAATGGAAGGGGAGTTAAAGCCAGGCTATTACAGTAAATGTTGAGAGTTAGTGGAGAAATTGTTCTGTTTGCATCTTTGCTGTAGACTTCCTGTGTATTGATGCCTTGCTACTTGTCTATACAGCTGCAGAATTCAGTTGTGTGAAAAAGGTTGTTAGTTTACCTGAAAATGGACAGGGCCTTCATGGATGTTCATTAAGACCTTGAAGTGGGAGAGACGTATCTGTGTATTGCTTCATGATGCCACAAAATAAACGGATTAATAATGTAAATAATTAAAGATGGGATAGGAAGTCTTGTGCTGGATAAATGTTAAAAATAATAAGAAAATTCAGTCTTTCTTCAGCAATCATGTCTGAAAGTAGCCTGTTGTGCCTGAGTTTAACAAGGTGCTGAGAACCTCATGTAACATCGTATATTGGGTGTGCCATGATATCTACAGCCTTAGGGCTGAGTTGAAGAATGAATGCCTATTGTGATTACAGTTTTCTTGCTTTTGATGATTTGCACCAGGTTTAACCTCTCCTAAAGTGTATTTCTGCATTTGCTTTTTAGGTTAGTATATGAAAAATGGATGTAGTGTAGGCTTGCACTTTACTTTTATGAACATTAGTTATACCTTCCATACTATTGCAATCATAGCCAATACATTTTTGTTAGAAAACATAGATAAATGATATTTTAGGAGCAGGGAAATCACATTTAGTACTGAAGAAACTGCCATCCCACTGAAGTGTCAAACATAACTTACTGGAGCAAAAACTTAGTCATAGAATTTGATTATGGTTCTGAATTGATCAAACATTTAAACCTATTAAATTTCCTATATATCTCTCTTTGCTAAGAGGCAGTTACTAAAGATGGTGTTAAAATGCTAATGTGAATCTGACATAAGCTTTTTTAAAAACTTCTCACCATTCTGCTCATGTATTTTACAGTCAATATTACTGCAGCTGCCTCTTCTCATTGAGTCTTAAAGGCAAACAAAGTTCCGAGGGATTTCACCCTTGGGACACAGTACACTAAATCAGAGGCTGGAGAAATTAGAAAAGGAAAGTAAAAATGCGAAAAGGCCAACAGTGTAGGTGAAGACAGGATAATTGCAGTCTACATAAAGAAGCGAGTACTTGCAGACTTGGTTACTGACTGTCACAAAAAGACAAAACACAACTTAATGGTCCAATTTCCAGAAATAAGAGCTCTTTACTGAGTGCACATGGTTGCTGATGCTAAACTAGTTATGCAGGCAGGCATTTGCCTGTACGTAGACACTGAGATACTTACCTTAATACCTAAACAGTATTCATCATCACGGCAGAAGTCTACAGTGTTATTTCAAGGAATGAAATGGAAAAAATGCTTTATCAGAACACACAAAGCTTCAAATTTTTTTTCTTTAAATTTGCCTCAAAGCAGCCAATTAACACAATAGCACTGTTGCCTTTTTATTGTTTATCTTAATTCTAGAAATAAGAATCTGCATGTATACAATTGTGTATCAGATGTTTTAAGAGCTTCTCACTTGTTTACAAGGAAAATTGTATTGTAATGAATGCGTATGTTGTATTAAAGACTGGCTTTAGTGATGGGTTTGAGGAAATTGTCCGTTTGAATGACATTCTCTTGCCGTTTTTAAAATTAGTATTTTGTGCAGTCTTTTCTTGGGTTGTTGTTGGGGTTTTTGTGTGTGTGGTGTTTTTTTTTTTTTTATTTACACCTTCTAGGAGTTATTGATGTGGATGGAAGATGAAACTGTTAAAACTAGTGCAGTGTATGACTCCAGCAATCTGGGGAGTAACTAGCTTTAACACCATAAAATGATTACAATTTTACATGCTTGTCACTTTCCTTTCAAACTTTGTGCTTGCTGTTGGGTGGGGATAAGAGCAACATAAGTCTGAGTCACTGATGCTAGAATGTGGTAAACAAACATTATGCTACTGTGAATATTTGGGTTAAACCGTGAACTTGCACTTGGAGTTTCTGCCAGCAGAACTGACTGAGCATGTTTTAAGCAAATTACTGCCCCTCCACTGCATTCTTACCTTCTCAGTGACATAAAGCTGGCTATTGTAATATCCTGGTGATGGTTCCCAAACTGGTTTAGGGATGAGGGTTGTCAGGCAGTCAGAAGTCAGTGCTGTGGAAGAGATGGTTCTCAGCAGGGAGGAATGGGTAGCAGTCAACATAAGTAGCTTTCTCAAAGCAGGTCAATGGGCTCGCTGTTGGGACCCTGGGAGCTTTAGGCTTTCTACCAACCCTAAACCCTAACCATTGCTGAGCCACACACAGGTAATCCAACAGCCATCACCCAGGTAGAAAATTTACCTGTGGTGGAGTTATTTTGAGAAATTTTTTGTTTTGGTAGTGTCTGGGGCTTCTCTAATGTTCAGCCTCAGGTGAGGACAAAGGACAGTACAGGTTGCAGCAAGGTCCTGGCTGTGTTTGGGCAGTGGTTGTGAGGTTCGTTGCATAAGGCTCAGCCAGTCCTTATGGTGGAAAGAAAGCTCTGAGTCTTGGTAGCAGTGAGGTTGAACAGACACTGTTAAATAACTAATGTAATGTCATTCTTTTCAAACTAGTCAGTTTTTGAGAGGAAGTAGTAAAGAGAAACCAGGGGAGTCAAACATTGTTTTCTGTTCTAGAGAAATAGGGCTGGTTTTATCTCCTGTTCCATTATAACCATGTTGAATTTTGTGGGTTTTGCCTGAAGTTTCTAGATACTGTATAGAAAAAGGGTAGAAATGTTGTGGGGGTTTTTTGTTTGTTTGTTTGTGGTTTGGTTTTTGTTTTGTTTTGTTTGTTTGTTTGGGTTTTTTTGGTAGTGTGTACATTTAGACGTGTTTCTGATATGCACTTCCTTTCCCATTCTTGGTTTTGTCTGTACTTGTGATTTTGAAAGGTTCTGAATATGATGTTCTTGGTTCAGATAGGATTTTTTTTTCTTTCTTTTTTTTATGCTGTGGCTGTGTGATCTCAGCTGGAGCCTGAGATGTGGATGTGACTGACAACATCCCTTAGGCAAGGGACAGTGGGTGAGAAAGAACTGATGACCTTCACATTATTGTCTGATAATTAAAGCTGTGATCTAATTAACCTTCACTGCCATCACATGGTGGTTCTGAGAAAATAGTTTCTTAGTGGAGTTCCCTTGCTTAAGCAAAATAGCAAAGAGGTGGATAATTCGAGACTGGAACTTAACTGAATGCTTTTAAAACTCTTCCACTGTAGTACTGCTAAGTGACATCATCTTCATTACCTCTAGTATTACTGGCTTTATGTAACTGTCATCCTAAATTTACACTGGAATTAGATATTCACTTTGGAAATACAAAGCCATTTAAGTCCTCTGAAATTTGCTTTGCCTAGGAAGAGAGGTTTTTAATGCCTGAAATGAGATGAAGGCAGGGAGAATTTAGGAAACTCGTTGTTCGTGACTTAGAACAACTGATCTTACTAACGTGATTGTAGTGAGTCTTTTCTTGTCTTACCTCTTCTATTATAGCTGACAGGATTCAAAATGATGCAATGCTTCCCTTACTGAGTCCACTCTTGTTGTCCTCCCATATTTTTTGTGTTTTCTCAAGGATTTAAAGAGGCAAAGGAGGGATTCATCTGTAATGACACCCTTTATTCAGACTGCAGCACTCTTTTCTAGCTTAGCATGGCTTCCCAGAACCCTTCTTAGCTAAATTCTGAAGTGCCAGCTTTAGGTTTAGTGTCAGTAGTCAGAAAAATGACTCTGAATAACTCAACACCACTGATCCTCAGCTTGGCAGAACTCAACACGAGAGCTTCAGCATATCTAGTGTTTAGGGGGGGGAGTGAAAGAAGGAATAGAAAAGGAAGCAAAATCATGTGAAAATCACAACTGCACATTTTCAAGTGATCAAAATAGCATTTCTTTATTGTTGAAAAGCAAATGGGAGAATGTGGAAAGCATGATGTCTTTCTATGACTAAACTGTTCCTAAGCATATTCTTTTCTGTACAACAGTGCAGACTCAGACAAGCAAAGGCTGTGCCTTATTTTGATTTTATAAATCACTACATACAAATATTTAACAGCAAAAAAATCCGGTAACCTCTCCCCAGAAGTGCCGATATACTTATAGTACTGTAAATTCTAAAGAGATGTTAATTGTATTTTTGTCTTGTATACAGTATTTAAATAGAGAAGTATATGTAATGATTATCATTACAGTACCTTTCTACCTCCCCACTAAAGATAAGTTTAGCTAGCTGTATGTGAACTGTATAAAGTAAAATCATCTGTATAAAATGAAGATTACAATGATACATTTGAACTCTGAAAAAGGATGATCTTACAGCCTTTTTCCATTCCAGTAATGCCAGAAGGGACCTAAAAGATACTAAATCATTGTGACTTGCATTGCGCAAAGCTTTTAAATACATGCTTTGTTTTAATCCAGAGATCTCATTTCCATAGTGCTTTAGGGATTGCTCTTAGCACAAAAAATAGAACTTCAAGCAGAAACTATAGCCTGAACCTGTCTTCTATGGAGCAGGTGGAGCTGAAGGAGCTCAGCTGAGTTTATGTTGCCTGACTAGAGAGGCTGCCTCCAGGTAGTAAGCATGGCAGGCGAGGCTAAATAGGTTGCACTATTCGTCTTGATGCCTCTCTCATAGATTGATGTGAATACACTGATATAACAAGCCTAGTGTTGACATTTTGGCTAACAGGCTCAGCACAGGTGGATCTTCCTTTTTACTAAATCTTGTGGGACTGAGCTTCTTGTGATGACACTAAAAAGCATAGGAAACACAACAGTTGCAGGGAAAAATATACCTTATAGTAATTATGCAATGTCAGCCCCTTAAATACAGTTCCAAATAATTCAGTCATGCCATCCTGACTTGCAAGAATATAAATGCTACTCAATTTTAGTAAAGAAAAAGAATTATTTTCCATCTAAGATCAGTTTCATAGAAGTGTTTTGGCTGCCAGAAACCTTTTAAGATCATTAAGTCCAGCTGTTAACCCAGCACTGAAAGGCCACCCCTAAACCATGTCCCTCAGTGCCACACCTACATGTCTTCCAGGTGTAGAGACTCCACCACTTCCCTGGGCAGCCTGTTCCAGTGTTACCCAACCCTTTTGGGGAAGAATTTTTTTTCCTAATATCTAATCTAAGCCTCTCCTGGCACAACTTGAAGCCATTTCTTCTTGTTCTATCACTTGTTAATTGCGAGAATAGACCAATGCTCACCTTGCTACAACCTCCTTTCAAGTAGTTGCTGAGACCAGTAAGGTCTCCCCTGAGCCTCTTTTTCTCAAGACTAAACAACTGCACTTCCCTCAGCAACTTCTTGTAAATCTTGTGCTCCAGACCCTTCATCAGCTCCATTGTCATCCTTTGGATACATTTGAGTACCTTGATGCCCTTCTTGGAGTGAAGTGCCCAAAACTGAGCATGGCCTTCTAGGTGTGGCCACATCAGTGTTGACTGCAGAGGTGCAATCACATCCCTAGCCCTGCTGGCCACAATATTTCTGATATAAACCAGGGTGCTGTTGGCCTTCTTGCCCACCTGGGTACACTGCTGACTCATATTTAACAGGCTATTGATGAATATATAAACCAATATTGACCTCAGGTCCTGTTCTGCCAGGCAGCTTTCCGGCCACAGTCTCTCAGGCCTGTATTGTTGCTTGGGGTGGTTGTGACCCAAATGGAGGACCCAGCACTTGGCCTTGTTGAACTTCATACTGCTGACCTTGGCCCATCTATGCAACCTGCAGAGCATCCTTACCTTCAAGAAGATCAACACACCCACCTGTCTTGGTGTTGTCTGAAAACTTAGCTGCGGATGCCCTTGATCCCTCATCCAGGTCATTGATAAATACATTAAAGAGAACTGGCCCCAGCACTGAGCCCTGGGGAACACCACCCATGATTGGTCACCAATTGGATGTAACTCCATTCACTACCACTTTCTGGTTCCAGCCATCCAGACAATTTTTTTATTCAGTGAGGCATTCTTGCTCCAAGCCATGAGCAGACAGTTTCTCCAGCAGAATGCTGTTGGAAACTGTTTCAAAAACTTTAGTAAAGTCCAGGTAGACAACATCCACAGCCTTTTCCTCATCCACTACATAGGTCCCCTTGTCACAGGAGATGAGTTCAGTTATGCAGGGACCTGCATCTCATAAACCCATACTGACTGGGCCTGATCGCCTGGTTGTCCTGTATGTGCCCCATGATGGCACTCAAGATGATTTTGTCCATAACCTTCCCTAGCACCGAGGTCAGACTGACAGGCCTGTCGTTCCCTGGATCCTCCTTCTGGCCCTTCCTGTAGACATCACATTTGCTAAGCTCCAAGCAACTGGGATCTCCTTGGTTAGACAGGACTGCAGATAAATCATTGAAAGTGGCTTGGAGAGCGCTTCCACCAGCTCCTCCCAGTAATCCCTCAGTAATCCAGGGTGGATCCCATCTGTTGACACAGATTTGTGTGTTCTAAGTGGTGTGGTAGGTCACTGAACTTCATTCTGCTCCCTGGCCCTGTCATCCAGCTCAGGGGGCTGGGTAACCTGAGAACAACTGGTCTTTACTATTAAAGACTGAGGCAAAGAAGGGATTCATTACCTCAGCATTTTCCTCATCCATGGTCATTGTTTCTCCAGTATCCAGTAGAGGATGGAGATTCCTCTTAGTCTTCCTTTTGCTGTAAATGTATTTATAGAAATATTTTTTATTGTCTTTCATGTAAGTAGCCAAGATAAACTGAGATAAACTGATTGAAGGCAATATCTGATATATTTTATTTGACTATCTCCCATGATTTTTGTAAGTTGAAACAATTTTAATCTTGTGTGACATTCTTCTATATTCCAATGCTTGTGATGTCCTTAGGGATTTGCAGTATACAACTATTTAAATTAGATTTTAAAAGGAAACATTTAGTAATTGTTTACATATCTTTAGGACTAGAAGAAGTGTTGGGTTACTGCCACAATGGGAAATTTTAAAATATGTTAGCCAATGTATTTATGCCTTTGAAATTTTTCTCTAAATAAATTTTAGTTCTTAGGCTGCAGCATATGACTAATCCGTTCTTGCTTCTGTCAGGGAGATCTGCTGTAATCAAAAGACTTAAATAAAATTTAAATAAAAAAGCCTCTTAAAGGATTTTAAAAAATCTGAACACATGGGAGGAAAGTGGTGTTTTCCTCTAACTTTTGTGGTTAACATAGATAAAAATTGTTGAGAAAACTTTTATTTTTTTAGATGCTTAATTTCATGTATGCTAGAAAACCAGTATTCTTGTCTTGTCTTCCATTTTTCCTCGGCAGTACTAAGAACCGTGTTAGCCTCTTGAGTCCCTACAAAATACCTACTGTTTTGTTATGAGAGACCAAAGAAATACCCAGTGTATTCCTTTAGGACTGGGCATATAATGCCTCTTACAACTGCTGATGTAGTAGCGACTTACACTATGCAAAGAGAACAGGACAAATCTGAACAGTGTTAGGAATGGTGTTTAAATCTTTTTGCCTTGGCCTATAATTCATCAGCATTCATTACCTAGAGGCAATAACATGCTTTTGCTTTCCTGATCTTGGCATTTTGATTTTCGTTGCAACCTTAGTGCGTGTCTCTAGGAACAAAGAATGATTTGCATGGGGGTAGTGTTGCACATGAGCTGACTTCCCCACAACATCTGTTGCAAATGGAATTCCTCTTTCAGTTGTTGCATTTTATTATTTTGAGGCTGGCACTAAAACATTGAACTACTTCTAATCATGCAAGAAGTTTTAATAAATAAGCAGCTATTTATATAGTTTCACACAGAGAGCCAGCTTTCTTAGTGGTAGAAATCAGCATGGTGATTTTTAGCTGAGAATGTGTCCTCATGTGACACAATTGTTGACTCATTCACCCTTAAATGAATTTTGTTCTCATGACAGCAAATCAGGGCAGAAGGCCTATGTGTTATATGCTTTGACATTGGGTTTGAAACATTGCTCTTCTCTCATACTGCTACCAAAAGAAAGCTTCTCTGACATTTAGTGGTTGTAGGAGTGGTTTGCAGAACAAACCAAATAATTGCCAGTAGATCTGTGAGGGCAGAGGGGAAGAAAGTGCATAAAGATGTCAAGATTGAGCATCTAAAATTAGGTGCTTAATTTATCAAGAATGAAAATGTGTATTATAAGTGATGAGATTAGTGGAATTACTAAGTACCTATCTGTGTGTACTCAGCAAGCCCATTTTGGTGCTGGAATTGACTCCCTGCCTATCTTCAGGAATATAGATGTCTTTACCTTAGTTTGGCTGGAGGAATAATCACGTGTTTGCTAAGAATATTTCAACTAACAGGTACTCCTTTCATGCCAAACCTGGCTCTGTTAAGCTAATAAAACTTTGAATCTAGTAGTGGTAACCCATAATGAAATGATGAGATATTGTTAGTAATGGTAATGTTATCAAGACTTGGCATCTGAGTGAGCCCAAGGAGTGCTGAAGGTACCTCTTTTCAAAGCACTGCTGCACTGGTATGGTAGAAGAGAAGTAACTGAGAAGGAGGTCTTGAAGAAATTCCTTCCTGTCATCTTATATATGAATATATGAGCAAGAATCACATCCATTCACAGGAAGGGAAGCTGTAGACTATTTCAGATAATAGAACTGGGTCAGGGATACAGATGCAACTGGTTGAGATAGTGCTTTACTGAACTCTATTCAGTCTCTTATGCTTGTAGGGAAAAGGTTATCCTCACAACAATCCTTTAGTAGAAGTTATTTACTGGGGAGGAGAGAGGTTAGAAAATAATCTCATTGTTGTATAGGGACTTTATAAAGTATTTATTATAATTGTCTTAACAACCTAGAAAGTTGTGATCATTTTGGGTAAAATGAACAACTTGTTATCTGAAGGGACCCAACAGTATTAGCACAGAGACTAGAATATAGATTCCCAAGCAGGCCAAAGGCTATCCCAGAAACAAGCATAACTCTTGGGGGGGGGGGTGCAGACCATAAAAAAATAATCTTCTTTAAAAATGGTAAACCCACCATCTGACATTATTAATTTTCACTATTCATTTAGAAAGTTTCAACTTTTTGCAGTCTAATCAGTTTAACTTCAGCTGACAATTGCTAGTTTTTGTATTCTTGTCAGTAAATGCTAAATACATCATCTACCCTCAGTAATAACAGAACTTTTTTCCCCACATAATTTGATATTAAGCAATAATGAGCTTAGAATGTTCTCTTGGAATGGAAAATGGACCTGTGTTAAAAAGCTCTGTGTGTGGTTTTTTTTTTTCTTGGAAAGCTTTCTACCAGTTGCTAAAAAACTATGCCCCTATTTCTGCTATCTTGAACAAACATTTACTTGCCTTTTAGCTATCCAACTTTGCAAATACTGATACGAAACCAGTCCTCTTTTCTGCTTCTCATGTAACTTTTACATAAGATTTTCACCTTACTTGGGTGTGGTATGATTTGGGATATTTTACATTTGTAAAGAGTAATAATGAGAATGATCTGCTATACTTTTAAAACAACCTCTAAAAAGGTTTTGAAAGCAATACAAGATTCTCAGTGTCCTTATTACTTCATTATTTTTCATGATCCTGTCAGTGTGGTAGCTGTACTCTGTATATATGGATGTGAGGAAAAAAAATCGAGATGCTTCATTAAGAGGCACTGGAAAACATTTCAGTTATTTATCTAGTAATTTACTCTGTAGTGTGAGCTCCTAGCTGGGAGTAACTGGTAACCAGAGAACCTGTATTAATGCAATTGCAACTTGTAGTCTTTACCTGGAAATTGCAATTAATGTTCTAAAAGCATCCTATTAAAATGCTGTTCTACCACTTCTCTGAATAGTCTGAAATTTGTACTTTTAAATATAATGATTGAGACAAACTCAGCATTAGATGCATGCAGTTAACCTAACATGTACTCAGCTTAGAAACAAAGTCAAACCATATCAGAGACGTTATCTGCTGCTGTTTTGACTCTGTGCTACAGCATTTTTCCTGAGTTATTGTGAGAAAAGAGACAGTGACTAATAAGCAGCTTCTGTAAGGAACAAGCTATCTAGTCAAATCTAGAGCAGATGAATAGTCTCAATGAAATCAGTGGGACTACTTGATAGCTGAAAAGAAACTTTAGTTCTGAATGATTTACTTTTTTTTTTCTATTAAATATATAGTATTTCTTGATATTGCTTATGCATAAATCGGAGTATTTTTTCCTTAGATAAGTGTTTAAGCAATCACTACAGGGAAACTAAATAAAATTTTGAATTAATTTTTGTAACAATATCATCTTACGGGTTATTTCAAATGTTCCTAGGGAGATTTTAGAACTTTTTTGCTTGAACTTTGAAGTTATTAGAGCTGGTTTTGCTTTATGGGTCTAGATTTATATGCCTAGTACATCAAGATGCTGTTGATAATGTGTCTTAACTGTTGGAAAGAACTTTAGATGGTGAGTTGTGTGGTGTTTTTTTTTTTTTTGTTGTGTGTTTTTTTACTTGTTCTAGAATCTTTCCTTGAAAGGAAAAGTATAAGCCTTGTGATAATAGGAGATGGTTTGGCCTTACTAGGCCATATATTCAAGACTGCATTTTAAATAAAGAGGTATACTTACAGAAGTGGTAATACTGTCTGCTAATAACTCCTAAGACTTGATGCTGTGAATGTGCCACTTGTGCTGCTATCTACATAGTTCAGTGTTTTTCCTAACTTTTTTTTTTTGGTCTGCCTAACATTCTAAATATCAGTGCAGGAATCAGCCTTAGAAATACTATTTGTTTTGTCTCTTTGCCTTGGCAGAAGATTATTCAGCACTTTGCTTAGTGTAATTGTGATACAGAGTCTAGCATCGATGTGCTTATCATCATGATGTGCCTTCAAATAGCCTTTAGTTTAGAAGAGATTCTGTATTATCTCTTAAACATCTCTTGAAGAATGGATTCAGCCGCCAAACTGCCCCTTAGAAAACTAAACGGAGATTTTTCGTAAAATGGCTGAATTACATGAAGTCATTGACTTTCATACTTTTTGTTTCTAACTTGTGAATATGAGACCTTCTTGTGTAAGTAGGCATTTATTCTCTGTCTGCCTTTTTATTGGAGTAGAGCAAAGCTAGGATGCCTAGCAGAGGAGAAGCAGCTATAAGGGCCTTAATGAAGCAGATATGCTAGTCAAAAAAAGAAAAAAATAGTCTTTTTGCCTGTGTAGGTTATTAAATTTAGGACAGCAGTGCATAAATAGTCTTCTGTCACTATTGACTGCCTTTTGACAGGTTAACTAAAGTGAATATGAAGTTATCAGCAAGCCCTTTTAAGCAAGGATGAAGCCTAAAGCATCATCCTTGACATAAATGGCAGCTGCTGGGCAGTTTCACAGACCTGGCTTTTAGATATCTACATGCCATTGACTGCTATACTGGGAGGAAACTCTCTACGTACCTTTGTTCACTTTTACTTAAATTTCTGAGGATAATGTGAAATGTAGTAATTTGTACTACGTGAGGTACAAGGATAGATAAAGGAGTAATTTGCCATTTGTAGCAGATTAAATCAGGCTTTTAGTTCAATCAAAACAGCTTGCAGCTGAATGTTATAATCGGATTACCTGACATTGGGAGAAAAATTGAAGCTTCCAAAAAGACCTCCTCAGGTTGTCTTAATGAAATAGAATTTTCAGTTTCTCCCAGTTGCTGAATGGCTTCAGATTTACAAAAAATATAATCTCCCCCCCTGCCCCAGCTACTTCAAAGTTACATATTGAAACTTAATAAAACCATTAGTATAATGCAATACAATGCTGCTGTTGCCATTCTATTAAAATCAGAATGGCGTTTGGTCCGCATGTAGATGAAGAGCAGGGAAGGGTACTTCTGATTATTATATTTTGAAAATTTAATAAAATGTTCTTGTAAAGTTATTTAGCTGAAAGTATCTGGCAGAAGAGTCATATATTTATTTTTTGATATTTTGATTTTTTTGGCCAAAATTAGAAAACTTCTGTCTGCTCATACTTGAAGATTTCTTATTTTACAATTTTGACCTTGGCTATTGAATATATGCCTACTTGCTTTCTCTTGGGTTTATAACACTGTGGTTTCTTAATCTCCAAGTCCTATTCTTCTGCCTGATTTCCACAGTCCGTTCATGCTGACTGGCTTGCAAAGTTATCAAAACTCTTTTATTGGATGTCTTTCATAGCAGCAATTGTTGCCTGTGTGACTATGTAATTTTATTAAAATATATTAATTCTGAACTCTTGCTCCTTGCACAGCAAGCTGACAGTTTTCAAGTGACAGATCTGCTGAATGGCTTTGCAAATGGAAAAAGAATTTCAAGTAACTGAATAATTGCTTCAGAGCACCTTTCGTGTCAATAGGAGTCTTTTCATATGGTGCTGTAATCTTTGGATCCAGCCTATATAGCCCATTAAATGCATTTAAAATATTGTAAGGGCATAATTAAGTCTTGCCATATTCCTGTATTCCTTGACAATATCTCCCTTTAAAGTCATAACATCCTATTATCTGAAGTAAGTTCAAGTACTAGACAATCTTGATGTGCTATTAAATATGGGTTTTGTCCTATGGGAACAGTGGGCCAGTCATGTCAAAACCTTTTATCATTAGCAGTTACAAGTGCTTTCTAAAACCATCTCAGATTCAGTAACCTAAAAGATGAGTCTGTCATCTTATAAAGAGTCTCTCTGTTAACTGTCCTTTTCTTTCTCCCCAGCCAAGAATCCCTGGGATTATAGGAGAAGTGAGTATTCAGAAGGAAACTACTACAGTTTTTTTCTCTTTGATGTCAAATATGATGTAGTCAGTGTCACTTATTATGCTGTAGCTATGCTGCAGTTCTAGAGGTGATAAAATCAGAGGGATACTGGTGTGAAAATAGCTAGGATAGAGTCTAGCTATACTGGATGGGAAAGGACAGGACAGGTGGGGGTAGGATGGTGTGGTATCTCACTTTAGTGTTTGCACCATTTTGAATGAGAAGTGTGAGTTTTTCTTTTGAGGTTTTTGTGTAGCAACAGGGTAAGGAAACCACATTACATTTAGAAAATACAATTTTTTGTGCAAAGACTGAATGTTCTTTGAGCCTAATGTGGTTAGATCACCTCTTAAATAGACTTATGTCTGGTATTTTCTTTTTCTATAGCTGAGTAGGCTCTTTTACAGTATACCAAGCAACTGTTTGGAGGTTGTCCTTTACTTAGAGGAAATATTTTCCTAGAGACACAGGGGAATCCTTCTTAGTAATTTCTGCTGAGCTCTGTGGAGGTCCTTTGAATGCAGAGGAAAACAAAACCTAAGTTAGTCATAGTGAGTTAAAGTCAAAACAAAGCTGCAAAGCTGGTATCACTAGTCAGGTTTTTAAGGGTAGCATCAGAGCAACTGGCTATTTAAAGAATTGTAAAAATGTTATAAAAAGGTTAAGCATGGTATTTTAAAATAAGCAGGTATATCAAGGTCTTGATGTGGCTAATGATTTGAAGAGGATTGAACGCAAGAGTGTTTGAAACACAGAAAAAGCAATTATTTACAGGGAAACAAAACAAAACAACCAAAACCAAACCCAGTTGTGAATTGACAGTCAAGTCTCACCAGGCATCGGTTCCAAGGAGCTGCTGCTGAGTTATTAAACTTCTCTGTGGCCTGGAAAGTAGATTTATTTTTACTTTATAAGAAAGTGTGGGAAAAATTATACCTCTTGAATGATCTGAAATAAGTGTGACAGTCATCCATTTAGCATTATGAGGATATTAGGAAGATATTATCTCATTCATATATTTCTACATAAATTACATAGTTTAAAGTAAATGCAGAGGTTCCTAATTAGTTCCTTGTGCAGCTATCAGGCTACTTTTATCTTTTTTTCATATTATGCTTTTGGCCTGTGATGGAACATGAGATTACAGATAGAGACTTAGAGTGAAGGAAATAATTTGAAATTCATTGAATGACTTGAAAATAATTATGTGCTAAATGGCATTTATCTTGGGACTAGAACTGAGCAAAGAACTCATGGTGAAAATATTTTTCTGAATGTTATGGTTTATTTTGTTTTTGATTGTTCTCCTTAAAAGACTTGGAAAAGTTTTATTCATTTGGAGAATTAAATGCTTATGTTGAATATCACTTCTTTAAGGAAACTTTGGGCATGCATATAGCTGAAAACCAAAACCCAGACATGCCCTTGCACTGTATATGCTATCTCTTTGCCTCTCAACAGTTGCATTGATACCCGTGTCTGAAATAGTATTTCCATACACAAATATGTTGCTTTCCATCTGTATATGTTTAATTTGAATTTATTTTTCTGACCTTAAAATAATAAGGTAAAACATACCCTAGCACAAGTTTTGAGTAAGAAAAAAATAACAAAGAAAATTTTTCGAGGAGACTGTAGTTGCACCATCAATGGGAACAAAATTTCTGGGGTGGTTCTGTGGAGAGAAGAATGTCTTATTCCTCCAAGGAGGGTAGCTGGAGATCAAAGAGTATACTTATCTTCACATAGAAGTGAGCAAAGGCAGGCAGGGAGGCAAGTAAAGACCACCTGAGGGAGAGAGAATAATTACATGGGTATCAAGTTATGCTGCTTCTCCTTTAAAATGATGGAAATTACTTGAGTTCATGGGGATAGAAAGTCTGAGAGAACTCTGCAAGCAGTCCTGATACCTCTTTATTAAATGGGTAAATAAAACCACTGTGTTTTTGGAGAGGCTTGAGTTACTGTGTCACTTGCATTGTAATTCTTACCTGAATGTGCACCTATGATGTGTTAACACGTGTTGGAATTGCACTGAATATGGAATTTAATAAAAGAGATAATTGCAATCCCCATGGCTCCTCTGCTGGGAGAAGCACTATATAGTTCTTAAAATTAAAGCACAGAATCCCAGGCTTGTCACAGATAGGAGTACAAATATACACCTTTCTCTGTAACTATGATATTCTTTAAACTTAGGTCACATGATGCTCACAGTGAGTTTGTTTATTCCAAATCTTTTAGAGAAGCCACAGAGAATATTGGCACACCAGAATTTAGGTCTGAAATTAACATAACAGATTACTGGCTACTATTTAACTAGCTTGGGTTTGATCTTTCACAAAGCACCTTAGTTATGAATATTTCACCTGAAGTGACAGCATTTCAATTTCTCTCTTCTGATTTTTATGATTAAAATAATTGTTTTATCTTTCTGGGGGGAAAAGAAAAAAAAGTCTGCTGTCAATGAAAAAGCCTATGTTCACCTTCTAACAGGAATACATGTCTGCACTGAAAGAACAAGAAAGGCCAGGCCTTCTCCTGTAATTTCTGTTAATAATATTTACCTTTTCACACTCAGTAAATCTAAATTCCCTGTTTGTTGTTGGTGTGTTTTTGTTTTTTATTTTTGAAGAACAATGGGAAAACATGACATTTTAAATACCATTCAAAGTAATTTATTTTTAAGATTGTAACCAAAGTTATCAGATCAGCTGGTGAGCTTACAATGCCTCTGACTCTGTTATGCTTTCTCAACAGCATAACTCTTAAGAGCATATTATGCAGTAAGCTGCTTGTGCTGCAAAGTAATCTGTGGGATGCAGGTGTCCAGCTGTGTGGAAACCTATAGGATTGGGGACTAAGAATGTTGTGTTTTCTATAGACTAGTTCCACATCCCCTGATATTTGCATTTCAGATGTATCTAGTACTTCAAATAGTGTGTGGTACTCATAATATTTGCTTTATATACCCTTGTTAATGTAAAAATCTGCATTACAACACTTCAGTTTTCTATAAATAGCTATGTTCTGTGGTTAAAACAGCAGATATAATTCCTTAATTGTGTGTAGGTTTTTTTCTGACTTAAAAAAATCTGGTGAAAGATGAATAACTGATTTCAGCTTCCATATAGTTCCTTATATTTACACTGTAAATAAAAATAATTAATTCCTTTAAAGTACTCTGCTTGCTGCACAGACTTTGAATTCCTGACAAAGACTTTTCTGTATTATGCAAAACAGCAAGGATTTGTAGACTTCTTGCCTGGTACGTGCAGCAGCACTGGAAAATATAAAGAGGATAAAAACTCTCCAAAGTGATTGCCTGCTAGTCCCAGTTGTTTTGCATTTCACGTTGTATAATATAAACAATCTCAAGCATGTTTTCTGAAACTGCATATTTCCAGATCAGTTGTAGTCGTGCCTGGGGTAGCTTAGAGAATTCCCCTGCTGACCTCCTTGCTTGTCTTTCACTACATCTCCTCTAAGTAGGAAAATGTGGCACTCACTTTAGTCTCTTATTTTACATTGACAGGTGCTTGGGGTTTTTTGCGCCCCTCCCCCCCCTTGTTTATTGTGTTTGCATCTGTACCCCTCCCTCTAGGTTTGACAAGGTAATGCATGATATGTCATAGTAAGGTTTTGA
>JANIJG010010561.1:0-23286 GCA_024611175.1 Megaceryle torquata
CTGAATATACAGATATAAAATCCCTTCCAGTTTTCCTATCCTGACTTATCTTACTTACAAACTTCATTTTGCTTTCAAATGATTTTCTAGGCCACTTATGACTACAGCAAGCAGTACAGACCACTGGGTACATCCCTCCTCTGTGGAAAAATGGGTTTATTCCTACCCTTGTGGGCCTTAGATATTTAATTTTTTTTTTATTCCACTAGTTATTAATATATTAAAGGATCCTCCCTCTCATCCTGTGACATCCTAGAAGCTTTGAGTGCCTTGAAGAGGGGCTTTGTTAAAATACTTTTGGCAGCTGCTAAGGGGAGTAGGCAATCACTGCTGGTCACGGCTCCTCTTGCCAGCTGCTGTGGCAGTGCCTTCCTCTGACAGGAGACATCCTGGTCCCTCCCTGCTGCTGCTCTTAACAAAGCTTTTCCCCAGTTTGCCAGGGACTGAAACCAATGGGTCTTCATACTCCCACCCATATTCCAGGGTGCTCTCTTAAAACCCAGTATGATGTTTGTTGCTTTTCACGTCTCTGGTATTCATGTTAAGGTTGTCACTCCACCACAGGCAGTGGTTGCTAGCATCTGTGGCAGAAGATCTTTGAAAAGTACTTTTTTTTTTTTTAATCTGTGAGCTGGGTACTGGTTTACTGACAGAGTGTAAAGAGTGCAAAGCCAGCCTTTCATAGCTTGATTATTTCACAGAATCACAGAATGGTTTGGGTTGGAAAGGACTTTTCAAGGTCATCTAGTACAACCCCCATTTCTCTTGCCTCCTTTCCTGATAGTTAAAATACAAAAGGTGCCAAATATTTTATGAAGGTTTCGGGTTTTCCTGTCATGGGCCACTTTTTTTTTTTATCTGATAGTTTAGAAATTCCTCCACTGTAATGTAGCTCATTAGTTTATAGGGAGGTGGCAAAGGAAGGGGGGAGCATGAAAATAGCAGACTTACTGGTTTGCTGTTTTGTCCCTAACACACTTCTGCACTGTAACTGCATTTTGGTGAAGGTAACTACCACAGAAAAGTCATCATCTCTTTATGGAGAGCCCCCTTTTGCACGTATGTGTAGTGGAAGCTGAATGCCAGGTCCCATGTAATGTGTGCTCAAGTGCTGCTCCAAAATCAGGTCTCTCAATTATTCATTAGTTAATGGTTCCTCGGGGACGTAAGGAAGGCTGGGACTTGGGAGCCTGTCTAGAAATACAAGGCCAAAAATACAAAGGGCTTATATTGTTTACAGTAACAGGAACCCTGGAGATGCTTTGTGTGAGCCTGAGTTCAAGAAGGGGCACAGCCTTAAATCCCTCCCTCTGTGGTGAGTGGACTGACCGAAGGAGCAACCAGTAGAACCCCAGCCAGCTGAACCCCCAAACCTGTGAGGGTATGGGGTGAGGAAGGGTAAGCAGGGAGTCCCTGAGAAGCAACCTTCCTGGGACTGCCATGCTGCTGCTGAAGCTCTAGGAGACAGACTGCTGGCAAATGCTGCCTACACTGGGGTAACTGGAGTTACACACAAAGATGTATAACACAATACCATGTGCCCTCCTTAAATTTGTGTTAGCCCACCAAATCCCATCTTCCAGTGCTCTGCTAGTAGGTGTTTGCCTGTGTTAATAGTGTGAGCTGCAAAACTGACCTGACACGTGTAATTTGGAACAAACACCCTACATTAAGTGCACTTTCACATCTCCTGAAGCCACTGTACTGATTCCTTCCATATGCTTCAGGACATAAAAGCCCAGCTCATGTCTGCTTGTGCTCATCATGCTAAGGGAGCCTTCTTTACTCCCCCCGCCCAGATTTTTGTCCCAGGGACTCTGCTGTGTGGCTGCTACGCAGCAGAGTAGGGATGCTGTTGGTTGAAGTAGACAAAGCAGAATTGTGTGCAACACTTACAGTTTCTTTCCAACAAGTTTATTCCACTTTACTGCAGGGCTCTTAATTTGATGAATTAATCTAAGACATGCTAATGTACCGGCAAAGATCTGTCTGCTGATCCCAGACACAACAGATTTCAACTACACTGCTTAACATGGTATGTTCTGATGCCACTAAAAATTGCAATGAAGATAACAGCAATATCTATGCTTGCCTCAGAGGAAAATGCTTGTGCCTCTTCATTTCTCCTATCACTTTGTGATAGGACTGAGAGCAATTGTCTTTGTGAGACAGGAGCAGGCTGGTGGGAATCTGCTCCCAAGTGCACAGGACAGAGGTGTGGTCTACCAGCCTGTGGGTCCCTGGCTTCCTGACAGGGTTCTTTCATTCCTGAAGAGATCAGGGGGGTGGTTTTGTGTGTCTCTAGGTCGGTGCCATACAGGCTTTGTAGTGCATTTTAATAAAAGCAGAGGAAAAGAAAAAAAAAAAAAGTCCCAACAATCTCTGACTCCACCAGTACAGCTGATGTTAGGCCAGACGTGACAAGCGCAGAGGTACCTTGCTCTGGTTATGTTGGGGCTTTTTTTCCTAATTTTTTTTTTCATCAGTGTATTATCAGTCCTTGAGTGGTGATGCTATTTCCCTGCACAGTGTTTCTTTTAAAGATGTGGAGGGTGAACCCCATCCTGGAGCCTCTTGCATTCTGTGATCCTTCTGTGCTGGTTGACTGAAAAATACATCCTCCCTGCTGTGAGGGCTCTGGTCTAGCAGCAAGCAGCTGTGACTGCCTGGTGCTGGAGCTTGAGGAAAGGTGGTCCCAACTGCTACATCTGCAATTCAACACCAGGGAAAGATCTAGATTTGAAGACAAGTCGGGAAGCCCCATGCTCCTGTTACTGGGCTTGGAAGAGGCCAGGTTAGACTGCTTGGAGGGGAGACATTGCACTGGTCCTGATGTATTGGATTAGGTAGCTCATTGGCTCAGGCTTTCCATGCATAACCTATATAAATAGAGGTCTGTTGCTGAGATAAAGGAGACTCTTACTGCATTTCTAGAAGTAGCTCTCTTGCGGTCACTGAGCACGGTGATGCGTAGGTACTTTCACAGCATACAATAACGATCACAGTGTGCATATTGAGAAACAATTTACAACTTTGCTGTTTGCTTCAACTTGCCCATTTGAGCAGGTGCTCAAATGATGCATATTGAAATGAAGCCACCTCAAGCAGCCTGTGCCTAGAGTGAGACCTCCAACCAGAGAGGACAAGATTGCTCTGTTACTATTTTGAAAGATAAATGATCCGACTGTGAGTGGCTGTCTGCTCACACAAGGAGCATTTAGTCATTTGGCATTAAGCAGAATATCTAAACCATTAAAGTGTGTGGGCTTTGCAGTGCATAAGTTATAAATTAAGGATTCTGAGAGGCTGCTCGCCCCTTGTGTGCAGTGCTCCAAGTGATTACTGTTCTCCTCTTTGTCTAATCAAAGCTCCTCAGCTCAGAGCAGGTTTCTAATTTAAACACTTGAGTACAACATATCTCACTAAATTAAATAACCTTTATGCAGAAAAATCATTGCAGATATCTGTCTCATGCACAACAGATTCTACTTCCACCTTATATAGGACTTTTCCCTTGTCTTTGTATTACAGCTTCTTCTGAAGGGTAAATGATTCCCAATATAAACATGAATAACCTAGGCTTTGCAGTACTGTATCTTCAAACAACTCCTTTAAAGACGTCTTAGAAAACGGAGAAAGCACTCAGCAACTTTAGACACAATATCTTGCTTTACAGGGTCTCAGGATCTCCCCATGCTAAAATTGGGGTTTATTTGGGACAGGATTTGCAATAAGACATCTTTACTTGGGGGTCTCAAACATCTGGCACACTGACGTGTCTTCCAGCTTCTGTCTGTATTGCAATACTGGATAAGTGTCTAAATAAAGTCTGTGTACAAATATCACAGCACTGCTCTGTGAAGGAGCCCTGCCTGTATAAATGCACCTTGATGTAAATAAGTGGTAAGCAAAGTCAGTAGGTGGTCATTGACACAGAGAGTGCCTCTGGAGACTTAACATCACAAGCATCTTGCCTGCGCTGCCGCTGGGTCTCTGCTTTTGGCAGCAATGCCTGCAGGCTTGAACATAGACTTTAAGCCTGTCTGATGAAGAAGCTGTGCTACAGCTGGCCCTGATCCAAACTGGAAATGACTTTGGTTCTGTGTATAGTAACAGGAAGATATTTATGGTATCCAAGGCCCACAAAAGCCTATAAATACTAGTTCCTGTGCCTGACCCAAAGAAAGAGAGTGTGCTGTGCTTGATACATGGTGTCACCTGGCAAAAGGTACATCCTGGGGGTCGGGGATGCAAATGGAGAATCTGCATAAGTAGAGGCAGACACTTAATATAGCTAAATGTGTTGAAGGGAGAAGATTGTTCTTGCCTACAGAGTGGATAAAGTGAATTAACACAAGCATGCGCTTGAGCTCTAACTCACAAAAGGGTGGCTTGTACGATTTCTTTTTCCCTCTGCCAGAGGCAGAGACATCTCAATCAGCTGTAAAGCAGCTGCTACAGCATGCAGATGAGCACATACAAGCAGAGCCAATGCAGGTTAGCTTGATTTGCTGGGATGGGAGCTGAAGCCACTTGATGCCTGAGTTTTACTGCAGCAACCATGGGAATAGGTGTGGGAGTAGGCCATAAGCACTGCATTTGTTCTCAAATTAGATGTTTCCACAGGTAAATGACAACTAGGTCTGTGTATACAAGCATTTAGAGTTACAAACACAGATTTTTATTTTTTTTTTTGGCTCAAGCTTGAAGCTGAGTAGCCATATCCTCATGCTGCCTTGATTCTGTTCATGTTTTGATCTTTGCTGCAGCCAGCAGATAGATTTATTTTTTTTTTTAGGTGGAGGTTATTGGTTAACTGACTTATTCTAAAAAGATAGTGAAGAGGACCTTTATATGCCTGAAACTATTCAAATATATGGGTTTAAAATATCTGTGAAGTTGTGTCTTAAAGGGGATTCTTGAGATGGGGTTATTGCAGATGTGACCTTCTGAGCCCCTGTGTGGAAGGAGTCAGCCCTATGCTTTGCCTGTGGAGAGTCTCATTGCCTTTTCTGAATCAGTTCTGGTTTTTATGGAGCTCAAGTGCTTATCATCTTTGGCAGGGTTGCATCTTCCACTCTGCTGGGTTTTTTTGGCCAGGTTTCATTATGGAGAATGGTGCCAGTTCTGCCAGGCACAGGAGTAGTAGTTAAGCAAAACCCTTCTGTGCCTGCCCAGTTTTGCTTGTGGGCAAGCTCCTGTGGGCAGCTGGTATCCAGGTTCTCATGTACAAGGGACCTGGGCTTTCCCTCCTGTGTGATGGAAAAGTTTGAGGGCATCTGTTTTAAGAACTACCCATATTTCTTGTACAGCTCATCACAGATGAGTGCCAGTCTGGTTTTATCTATGATTTGATAATCTTTTTGCCTGTTCTTACTCACGTGTGCACAAAGCCCGGGGTGGGGGGCAGTTCCACACTTCCACCGCGCCCTGGCCTCTGGGCAGGAGCAGGATCATTACAGCAGCACTATGGTCTCAAGGAGAAGTGCTATCCATCAGAAACGTGATAGCAGCAATCGATGAGCTGACACAGTCAGGTGATGAGCTGCAAATTAGATCTCTTTCTCAATAAGCAGTTCATTTACAAAGCATTTTCAGAGGTTTTTTTTTTTTTTTGTCTAAGTGATCAACAGCTCATCACTTCTGGATGTGTATCCTTCAGACAAGGGACTGCTTGCAGATCGTTGACTGGAATTGTTCCTGCCTTCTGGTTTTGATCTAAACCATGCGCTGATGAATGAGAGAAATATTTTTAAGGACAAGAGGATGGTGGATGCCATATTTCTGGTGTAAACTTTGAATAAGGAGGCATGTGTTAAAACTCATGGAAATTTTGTGAGCATCTCTCAGAAATGTCAATCTTTCCTTGGCATGTGAATAATCCTTAATAATGAATAAAGCTGTTGATGTCCCAAAACAAATGTGAGGCAATAGTTTGCCAAAGGAGCAGATGCTGTGTTGCATCCCATTGTACGGTTAAAACTCCCAGAAATGGCTTCTCAGCAAAAAAATGTGCCTTTCCACTAAGTAATACTTCCCAGAGTTGTTTCATTCCACAAACTTCTAGCTCCTTAGAAAAAGTAGAGTACTATAAGTAAGATGCTGTGAAATGAAAAGCTTCCGACATCTGCTTTGGTTTTGGTGTGGTGTTTGGTTTTGGGGGTTTTTTTGGGTGTGGTTTTTTTTTTTTTTTGTTAGTTTGTTTGTTGATTTTGGTTGGGTTTTCTTTGTTTGTTTTTGTGGGGGCTTTTTGTTTGTTTGCTTGGGGTTTTTTGGTTTTATTTTTCTCTCTGGGGGGAAAACCAATATTTTGCTTTAGCTTCCTTTAACCATTAAATACATTTCATTTGAAACTTAAGGTTTCTCTTTTCATTTTGCCTTCACTTTTTCCATTCCACCCAGGCCACTCCTCCCCACCCCTGCCAAAGTTATTGTAGGAAATACCTGCACTGTAGTGCAAAATTGCCCTGGAAGAGACTCCCCCCATTCATTCCTGTTCTGGTTGCCTGGGCAAACCCCTCAACATGTGTCATGAAGTAACAGATCAAACTGTGTAGCCTGGTGTGTCCCCTGTAGAAAATAATCCCTTGGGAGCCCAGTCACAGTTTAACCTTCAAATCTGCCATCTTCCCTGGGGATGTCCAGCACCACCCCTTCTCAAGAGGTGTAGCCTGCTTTATTTGCAGTCACAGTGGGAGCAAGGGGCTGCTGTTCTCGCATGGCAACATTTTATTTTTCACTTTGTAATGGCATAAACAAATTATAAAAGCTCCCATGACAGCTGATCATGTGTGCAAAGTAGCACTGGAAGGAAATAACTACTCATTTTTGCACTGGCTAATGTCTTTTTTCATTGTTGTTTTGCAAGCTTCTCTTGGTCAGTCTGCATCCCAGTGTTGTCTTCACTTAGATCCAAAAATTCGTTTGTGTTGCAGTGTGCTGACATAGTGGCATTTAGCATAACAGGCTGGTTGAGATGCCTGGATTAGCCCAATCCAGGCACAGTGCTGGCAGTTTAGCCGTGACACCCTTGAAACCCAACCAAGCTGTTTGGGGTCTGAGTTTGCAGCTTTTCTTGGTGCATCATGTGTCCCAGAAGGATGGCATTTCATTTTTGCTGAAAGTGTGTTATGAAAGAGGTGGGGAGTGCTTGCATCACCTGGCTGGGCTGCCCTGATTGCCCCAGCTGCTGCTTTTTGCTGTGGTCTGATTCACACTTGCTGTTTCTCAGACACTGAACTGCACCTGTGGGCTTGACAATAGCTGTGTGTGTTTTTTAACTCTGATAATGTAAGTGAAATTAGCACTGCTAATAGGCTCATTATCTAGTCCTTTTAATACACTTTGCTTTCCAAATGGCAGGTAGGACTTGACTGTGTTAGACAGAAATTCTACAAGTTCATCCAAAAGAAATGACCAATAACTCATATCTAATTGCAGCAAGCTCAGGAGAGTACTAAGCACATTGCCAGATACTATCTGAAACCGCATTGCAGAGCTGCTTGAGTCTCTATCACAACAGTTTAGCTGAAAACTGGAGGTTTGTCCCACCAGTGCCACTGTCAGATACAATTGCCTTTTACAGAGAGGGCTTGCAAAGTAGCTGCTCATCACTGTTCTCTTCAGTGTCAGTTGTAACCTGTCAGGTGCTGAAATAGAACAAGTGTCGGCACTGTAATCTATATTTATGCCACCTTTTGTGCATATCACGTATTCTGTAGATCACAGGAATCTACATAATCAATTTACTCGCTATAAAAAATCCCCAGAACTCGTGGGCCTGACATGTCTAAAATATTAAAACTCCCTAGAGAGAGGCACTCCCTGCCATTTAGCCAGATACTTGCAGATTTCACCCATTACTTGTCAAGATGATGGGTTCCCTTTGATGTTGTAGGTACAACCCAGGGCTGTGGCACTCAATTTTTTTTGCATCTCTATTTGCAATATGAAATCCAGTGCATTAGATGATTTTTCTCTTGAATTAAACAGGGGTAAAAATGGTAGTAACATGTTGGCCAAAGATGCTATGGGGGACTTGAACCCCTCTATTTGCTACTGATTGACAGTCAGAAGTCTGTTTTCCATCATTGTAAATCCAAAAATCCATTATGAAGGCAATGAGAGTTGCCTGCAGGTCTCTAGCTGGCAGCAGTGCTTTATTGTAGGGGAGGCAGCAGGAGGCAGATGTCCCAGTTATGACTGGGGCAGGGGGAGGCTCGAGTTACAGCTCTGGGATGGGGGTGTTGCTGGAGGAGGAAGAAATGGAGGAACTGAGGATGCAGGAAGCTTGTTGGTAATGACAGTTGCTCAAGGCACCTCCCATCAGGTGTATTTGCCACCACCTCTCTGGAGATGTCCAAACAAAGCAGGCATGAGAGTCTATGCTAATTGCTGGAACTTCTGAAATTTAGATGTGTGTGTTTTTTTCTCAAATTGTCAAACAGTCTGCAGAGCTTGGATGTTTCATGGTGCTAACCTGCAATTCTACTCTCCCAACCTTGGAAATCCCTACATCTTGACTTCTGGAGCTCTGGGAGGCTCTCCCTTCTGACCCCAACTAGAAGGGCTCCAAAAACTGAGCTTTCTCTGGTACACAGGTGCCTCACTGAGCAGCAGGAAAGATGTCGCAACTGAAAGAGTGAGGTGAAGAAACTTGACTGTTTTGTGTATATTTGGAGAAGCATTTCAATTGCACTCTTATGATAGGTATCTTTTAAAGTTCAGTTATATCCTAAAAGATAAAATACTGCTTGTAGTGCATCCTAATATCCAATCCTTCCAAACAGGTATCATTTATTTAGGAAAATGGGATAGTAAAATGACAATGACTGTATCTTTGAAAGCAAGTGATTATAAGAGTGTAACTGAGCTGTATCCGAAAAGCTGTACAAGGATCCCAGAGACTGATGGCAAACAAATTGCTGGTTGTTCATAGGAACTTCTTTATCTAAGATTAATGACAGGAGGTTAGTGACATCTTGCTCTAGACCCTTTTTTGGCTCTGGGACCCTTGCCAAAGTTTAGACTCCCATTCTGAGTGTTGACAGGCAGAGAGAGCGCTTCAGAATGTGTTATGGACATAATTAGTTACTGTTATCACAGTTTTCTTAATTAGAATATCATAAAAAGGAGAAGTGTGATGATTTACATGGGGAAGACTGGAAGAGCAGGGAATCTAAAGGCCAGAGACTGAATGCCAGAGAGCAGTATAAAGGCTATCTGCCTATCGGATGAGGAATGGTGCTCACCTGGGACATTCAGAGGGATGCCTGGAGGTGCTCTCGCCGATGACTGAAACTCCTCCCCCCCCCCCCAACTTTTCACTAACTCAGTCTAATTCCACAAGCCTTTGTTCAGCAATAGCCCATCCACCTCTGGCAGGATGGCTCACCCTCTGCCAGGATCCTTGCAATGCTGATAACTTGCAAATGTTAGTATCTTATTTTTAATAAGATAGCAACTTCTTTCATAAGCTGCATTTTTTTCTGCTGTTTCTAGACAAGAGGATCGAAGACATACAAGTTATTTGTTTTCATAACTGTGGGGAGAAACTAGAAATCTCTTTTAAAAAGAAAACAAGCAGCTAAAGAAAACCCACTTATTTTCCTGATACCTTCTCTGGCAGTTCCTTATCAGGGCTGTGCCTCACTTCCCAGACATGCCAACCTTAAAAAGGCAAGATGCCACCTCGCTCAGAGCACAGTTTAGGAAGCTCTGCTTCAGCACTGGCTGCTCCCGGCCTCCACACCTGGTTGAAGGCTGCTTCTCTAAGCTATTTTTCAAATCCCTCTGCCCGGTGAGGATTCCAGACCAAGGTAATTGCAGGCCTGGCTGTCTCTGCCATGACGAGGTCTGTGTGGCTACTGGAGGGAGGAGCATTTGGCAGACTTTGAGGCCAGCGCTCTTGGGGGCTGTGGATCTTGCGCTTGCAACAAATGTTGCCACTGATTAGCAAACCTGCCACAGACCCAAGAGCACTTCCTGAAGGAGATGGAAACTGGGTGCTTTGGAGGAAAAGGTTCTTTGAGACCTCTTCTGTGCTGTGCTGACTTGCTCTGCACTGGCATAAAGAAGCACACAGTAGGGGATGTAACTTTCAATCAATAAACCTGTTTCTTCTGTTTCATTAGTCCTTTCCAAGTAGTGATTAAATTGTTCCCAGGGAACCTGGGACGTAGCAGCCCACGGGTGCTGTTATGCCAGAGTGCACAGTACGTTGGTGGGTTGGATGGCAGCTCTGCACAACCCCTGAGCCCTGGGGGATGATCCCTCTGCTCCTGCAGCACATTCCTCAGGCAGGAGCCCCTGGCAATGACAGGGTAGCACACCATGACATGGTAAATATGCCTTGCACAGAGTCATGGTATCAGGATTCATTGGGATTAGTTGACCCCTTCCCTCAAAAAATAGTTTCTGGTGATACTGAACTTAAAATACCCAAATGAAATTCAGTGTGACTATTCCCCCCCATCCCCCATAAAGTAGTGACTGAATCATGGTTTTCTTGAAGGCAAAAGCTATGCTTTTTTTCCCAATGACATTCCTTGCACATACGGCTGCACAAACCCACACCCCTGTATGTGCCTCCCTCCACCCCCTCTGTCAGTATGCACGCTCACGCTCGCACACACACTTGTTGCTTGGAGAATTATGTATTCTGGAGCCATGAAATGTCTGTATCCATCAGAGGTAACAAACTACTGCTGCAAGAGCTAACTTTAATTGCTGGGAATCACTGAGCTGAGAAACAAGGGGGAAGCACTATTTTGGGGGAAGAAGAGGTTGCAAAACAGACTGTGAAAGCATTGTGTTTGCAGAGACTTTCTCAAACCCTGGTCTAGGGCATGGGATGCGGAAGTGAACTTTGGAGGTGAAATTACAGAGTAATTACAGCAAGAGATTTAACCCTAGATTCTTAACGGCGTCCTCTTAGGAGTCCTCTGGCTATTCAGGAGTGGATCCAGAGGGACGTACCCACACTCTGTATGTCTGATGGTCTCAGTGCACCTTGGTGGGAGATGTTGCACTACGTGCACTGGTCACCAGAAATGTTTTTATTGTTTTTTCTTAATTCTATGCCCTAATTTCACCCCTCCAATGGGAGAGGAGATGCACTTGCCTGGTCATGGGAGAGGGGCTGCAGGAGCAGGTTTGTCCCCAGTAGTACATATTGCCTCAGGAAAAAGTTCAGCTTATGAGAAGGGTCTTGGACAAATTTCTTCTTTGCCTACTCCATGTTTGCACTATTCTAACAATAAGGTGAGCTAAGAGATGCAATGTTGACTTTCGAGACACCTTGGCATAAATCTCAACAATTAGTATTTTTTGGCCCTTGCTTGTCCCAGGGACATATCCCCATTTGCCCTCCAAACTGGGTGTTTTTCAAGCATAGGCTGCTGTGGCCACCACCCCACAGAGCTAGCACCCGAACTGCTGCTGTTGGTGTCACCTTGTGTCTCTGGCCCAGGAATCATGCGAGAACACGCAATGGGTGTCGTGAAGTAACCTCAGAGGTGGTAGCCTCACCTATTGTGCCTCAGCTCTGAAAGGAAAGAATGGGAAAGCAGGATGGGTTAAAGATGCAACAAACTTTTCACATTTATATGACAGGACTGCAATTTTCACATTTAACACCCTGTTAGATCTAATAGAAAGCTGATATTTTTCTGTAGGTGTGAAATTAACCTTTCAATAAAACTAAAAGCTATCTTGAGCATTTTCAAGCTGAAGTTTAAAATAGAGCAATTATGAAACTTGCTGAAAGACTGCCAAGTTTTCTTGTTGAAAACTGCTGCAAATGAATTATGTTTCCCTTGTGATTTACAGCACAGTGTGAGGAAACTTTAGTTTGTATTTAAATCTGCTTCCGCTAAAGACTATTTTCAGCTTAAAGAAATGTAAGGGGTTTTTTTTTTTGGACAAAGTTGTCAAACTCCATCAGAGAAAACTCCTTTCAACATTTATTGCTACAAATTGCTGAACATGGCATTGTTTTTATGAATGCCACATGTAGTAATTCTATGTCTTGATCAAAGGAAATAGATCAAGGGTGGCTGGTGCTTAACAAAGTAGCTCCCCTTCTTGTGGAGGCTGCTGGAGGCAGGCAGGCAGTTGAGGGGAGTTTTGTCTTTAAATCCAGTGAAGCTGGGATGTTCCATGTCATATTGCACTATCCTCAGTTAGATGATAAAAGAGAAGCTGAAACAGGTACAGCTTTTGCACTCACACACACACTCATGGTGTCTGTGTAGGAGATGATGTAGCCAACAGGATTGCTACAGGACACTGGAAAGACTAATTGAGCCAGCATCCATTCTGGAAATCCAGCCAACTTTACATCCTACTCCTAGATATAAGGGATTAAATACCCATTCACAGCTTGCTGCTCTCTTTTACACAGTGGCATTCACTACAGGCTGAGAGGAAGAACTTCCTGGGGAAATTGGGGAAGATGGGTCAATCATGGTACTGCAGCTGTAGTGTCTGGAGAGAGAAATGGAAGCTGCTTTGCTGGTCAGTTTTCTAGGAAGTGGATTGAACTTTCTGTGAAATATGACTTATGGATATGGAGGATAGGAGAATAAAATGGGTTTGCAGAAAGTATTTTTAAATAAGGAGTTAACATAAAAAATTCCTATATGGAAAGGCTTTGAGTTGCCATATGCAGATACCATCTTTTCACGTACAATGACACCTGCAGCTTAAGTTGGATGCTCATAAACTAGCTCCTCAGTGACCATGAAAGCCTGACAAAGCAAGCCATACTGCTATTCCTAGGTGGTTATTAAAAACATGCATGGCTGGAATAGTATATTCTATGTAATGACAAGGTAATTCTTTGAGGTATTCATATCTGAGGTCAAAAGTAAAAAAGCATTTATCTATTTAATTTTCTAATTGCATTCTGAAAATAATACTTAAGAGGGAAAATTCTCCTGTTCAAAGCCATCTCCATCCGCAGTGGTCCCAAGGCAGAAGGGGCAGGTCCGAAGGCAGGAGGACCACCTAACCCAGCACCAGCACTGTGGCATGACAAGTGCTGGCTCCTGCAGAAGTGAGGGTGCCCACTGGTGCTCTCCCCTGGCCAGGGACCCCATACCCTTGGAGGTGAGTTTGCTGGCAGCTGTGCCTGGCAGCCTGCTCCAGCCCTGCCAAATACTGACAGGTATCCCCCAGCTTCACAAGATCAAAGCATTTTGCTGTTTATTCTGGTTTAAATAATTAAAGGTGTAACTGTCATAGCTCCCAGATTGGTAGTGCACTGTTCACAACTGTATGTCCCCTGTGTGGGGGGTTAATTGGCTCAGCATGACCTGCCAGGGGATCACCCCGCACCCCCAGTATCTCTCCCCCTTTTCTTGCTGCAGTCTCTGTAGCACCAGCTGTTTCATGCCACATTCACTTTGCCTCCAACTAGGGGTGGGCTTCAGCCAGGTTAGATACCACTATAAATGGGGCAGTTTGTGGCAAACGAGGCATTTGGTCTTGGTTTTACTTCGCAGATGGTGTTCCCAGCCTTGGTCTTGCTTGAAGAGCTTCCCTGTACTTGATGGACTGCTCTTTGGCACAGAATGAGGTACATCTGGGGACCTGTGCTGGTAAAGACACGTTAGCTCAGCAACAACTGAATTATTTGCAAACACCTCTGTGCCTGTGTATCTAATTAAAAACAAACCATTAACATGTCAAAGTAACTGATATTCTTGCAGACTCCATAATTATCCTCCATAAATGTCAATCAGCTGCACAAGGTTCATATATTGCCATCTATCCTAGTAGGAGACAGACTACTCGCATGGACTGTGCAGATGGGCTTTGTGCTACCGGATTCAGCGAGGTGATGACGATTTACATCATCAGAAACCTGTTTTGATAAATGAAATAGCTGGTAGATAATTGATTTCTTGGTAAAATTCAGCTCAGAGAGTGTCACGATTCTTTAAAAACACAGCAAAGTGGCTTTGAAAAAATTGATGAATCACATTTCTGGTCTCATTCATGCCAGTCTTGCATCAATGTAGTGGTGAAATCTGTTGGGGGTAGGTTCAGCTGCACTGGCACAGAGGTCAGCATTGATTTAAAGGATGCCAAATCTAGCTCTGCTGTCCCAGAGTCATCTGTGCAGCCCTGTGAGGGGCTGACTCCTGAAAACATAGAGGACCTGGTCCACTATTGATAAAATTTGAACTGGAGTGAACAGGTACTGCAGATGGGAAGAAAGTCAATCCCTTAAAGAGCCCAAAAAACACTTTTGTCATGGTTGCAGTGAGTGTCAATTCAGTGTAAAACAAGGTGCAGGTCACTCATAGTGCAGAATTAAATGCTGAAGTGCAGTGCTCACCATCAAGGCTCTGGCACACAGCAGTGGGCACATGGGGACTCCAGGTTCACAGTCAGAATAGTGCTGTGTAGGTACACTTCTTGAAATTTGGATTTTTGGTGTGTTTTTAGCATACAGAATATCAATAGGTATTGTAGAGGATAGAAAAATGGAAGGTGGTTTTTGGGTTTTCTTTTTTTTCCTTTTTGTTTACATTTCTGTTTGGTTTTTTTAAGGAATAAAAAGGTACATTTTCCCTTTATGCACATACTCTGCAAGAACTTGAATGGTGGGAACACTCTGCAGGTGCTCAGATGGGGAGGGTGCTGCCCCAGTGGATAACTCTGGGAAATTACTTTCTCCTGTCTGAAATCACTTGACTGCAGTTCCAACCATAATTATAAGTTGTCACAAAGCTGCAACAGATACTGAATTTTTGCTGAAGTTATTCTTAGAAAATGAGCTATACCTGGGCTTGTGCTATAAACAGCACCAAGAACTCATCAGAAACTCCTCATGGCACTGAATATTGAAAATGCTGCCACTCCAACAACCAGGAGCTTAGAAGCAGCCATGAGTTTGAATTGCTCTTGGTTTATGATAAGTTGCCAGTACCAGGGGGAGGTTTTGGCTGACACTTATTATCTAAGAATTCCCCTGTAATTCATCTGTCTTCAGTTCTTTTCCTGGTGCCTCATCAGAATGACCAAATTAGCTCAAATTAGTTGCTAGGTTTTTGTGTTTCCACTTCGCCTGAATAGTTTGCTATTGCAAGATGCAAGAGGGAAATATTTGTGCTGGATTTCTGAAGGGATTAGGTTCTTGTAAAACTATTAATCTTGGAGGTTGATAAAAAGATAGAAAATCCCATTTCCTATTTCAGAGTATAACACACTTCCTTATGCAGTTAACAGCACAAGAGGCCTAATTTTTATGGAAACCTCCAAAGATTTAAGTTTTCTGTTGCTAAGAAAGCAACATTTTCTTCAATATATGTCCTTTCCCAAGGTCCTTCAGAATTTCTGTTTACGTGGAAAAACCCTATTCAGTAAAACACAGTTGAGAGTTTTCAACCAGCTCTCATTTTAATCAAATTAACAGAGCTCTCTTTACTCTGTAGAATAAAAATTTATTTGGTAGCAAGTTACCTGCCAGTTCTTCCCAGTTTTGAGTCACTTGAGAGCATTTGTGGTGTTTGGTTGGGTTGTGCTGTCTGAAGCTGAGCTGCAGAGAGGATAAAGAGTTGCTGCAATGTCCTTCACACCTACCACTTGCACTATTTGCAATTATTCTTTTATTCTCACCCCTGGATCCTGTTTATAAGCACATATGTAACAGACATTAAAGTTCTGCTGACTAAATTATGTCTCCACAAAGTGGAGAAAAGGCTGTGCAGTGCAAAAGTTTCTGGATTTTCCATCAAAACAGGGGTTACAAGTACAAGGTCTAAAGAGTTAACTGTCCTGCACCAGATTCCCAGCAGCAACAGGAGGCTGTTCAGGGAATTTCACAAACTTTTTGAAGGTGGGATAATACATTATTAATTATTTTGTGGCTACCCCTAGGAAAAAAAAAAAAGCGCCTGTTAAAAACAGATTAAAAAAGAATAAGTTTCTATATTTAACAAGGCCAGACAATATTAATATGCAAGTGTAGGGAAATGGCTAATGAACAGTATTCATTCTTAGTAAGGCAATCTATAATCTCTTTGAGTGCCACAAGTGGTGGGGAAGTTACTGCTGAAATGACTGGAATTAATGAGCTGTCTTAGGAATTTTATCAAGTTTTCTATAAAAGTCTTTTGCTTTCTCCTGAGGAGATGGATATATTCAGAGAGAGTCAGAGAAAAATTTTCTTTGTATCTGCTTAAAGGTTGAATGATCATGAAGGCTATAAAACCCCTGAGCTTAGGCAACTCTTCATGCTGAATTTTTATGGGAGCTTTGAGGAACATCAGTCGCATTAGTAAAGAAATGCATGTAACCTCTTCAGTCTGCTGGTTTACCTCCTATGGCTCCAATCCATCAGGATTCTTCAGTGTATGAGCATGTTTAAAATGGGAGCGGTAGCATGAATAGACTGGACTTTGGGCTTTGATGTTGGTTTTTAATAAAGACACTAGCCTGCAACTTGCACAAAACTGTTATTAACATTTTCCCAGAGCCAGATTGATTGAACCATCCTACACTTAACTAATTATATAGCATTTACAGGAGTTTTAAAGGAAAACAAAAGCTTGAAGGTCTTAACGTGTTTTGTCAGTGACTGAATCTCGGGTGAAGCTGCCTCATTTCTGCGGGAGCTACATTTATGGTGAAGAAGAAAGAGACCCCCACTTTTCCCTCCTGTAGAGGAAAGCTGATGCTCACAATTGCCACGTGAGATAGTTGCACATCTGTATGTCCTACTTGGCAGTAACTGAAAGGTAAATGCATATGTAGGAGAGTAGCTTTGTTATGGCACTCAAAGGCAGCTTATTCACGTGCCCATGTCACAAAATGACATGTTCTCTTAGATCAGAACTTGTGAGGAGGGCTTGGGTGCCCCTTCTTCACAGCTGAGCTCTTAGTTCAATGAAGCGCTAACAAAGGGGCATCCTCCTTCTTTAAAAGTATTTCCTTCAAGAAATCAGAAGGTCTCAAAGGCTCAGGGTACAAGTTTGAGTGTGTGTATATATGCATGTATTCACAATTTCCTGTGGCAACTGTCATCTTTTTATTAAAAATCTCTCATGCATATCTACAGTTATATATAAAATTACATGTAGGAGTTGCTTTCTCCTGTATCCCAAGAAGAGTGAAGAATAAGTGAGGGAAGATACAGGACAGAAATTACATTAACATTTTGTGCCCATGTGTAAAAGTGCTACCTATAGTTAGGCAGTGTGAGCAAAGAACAGCAAACTTTCTCCTGTTTTACACCCAGTACTGTGGGTCACTTCCCAGTGAGTGCAGGAACCTGCTAGGCTGCAGTGGGTGGGTCAGCTGAGGATCTCCCCCTCCCAGCTGGGAAGCAATACTGGAGGAGCTCTGCTCCAAATGCTGGGCTAGGATGGAAGTGGAGAGACTGAGCTGTAGTTAATTTTCCCCATAGCAGCCCTCTCAGTGCTGTGCTTTGCACTGAGAGCTGGAAAGGTGCTGATAACACCCCTGATGTTGTGGCTACTGTTGGTCAGGGCTCACACAGCACCAAGGCTGGTTTTCAACAATCCCCTGCAGTGGGATGGGGTGGACAAGATCTTGGGAGGGGACAGGACTGGGACAGCTGACCCAAACTGACCAAAGGGATATTCCAGACCATATGACATCAGCTGAACTATAAAAACTAGGAAAAGGAGGAGAAGGCAGGGGGCATGGGCTTGTCCTCTAGAGCAACAGTTACGCGTTTGGAGCCCTGCTTCCTGAAAAGGGCCAGACAGTGCCTGCTGATGGGAAGTAGAGATTAAACCTTTTGTTTTCTTTTACTTCTGCACACAGCATTGCTTTGCTTCTTCATTAAACTGCTTTTGTCTTAGCACATGAGTTTCATCTTATTTTTATTCCCCCTGGCCCAGCTGAGAGGATGGGGGGGAGTGACAGAGTGGCTTGGTGGGTACCTGGTATCCAGCCAATGTCAAACCACCACAGTGGCCAAAGAAGGTAGGTTTGAAGGGCAGACCTGTGCAAGCAGCAGAGAGGCAAACAGAATGGAAAATAAGTCCCTTTGCAGGGTTTGGTTTTGATTATTTTTAAAATATTAAATAAGAGGCTTGAACAAAGAGGTGCCAGTAAGTAGATAACCATGTGATGCCTAGAGAGTTTTATGTGCAGAACAAATTAATGAATTCAGGGTTTGCTGCCAATCTTGTAAAAATATCACTTCAGGGTTCAAAATGTTTGGGTTTGTTTTTTTGTTTGTTTGGTTGTTTGGTTGGTTTGGTTTGGGTTTTTTTTGGGGGGTGGGGTGTGTTTTTTTGTTTTGTTTTGTTTTTTCCTAGCTAGAAAAAATGGGAAGAAGCTGTTTTCAACAGTTGCCTATGCTTTCAGAAGGGAAACACAGCCTATCCTGGGAAGATTCCCTTAAGAGTTCTAACCACTTTGGTGGCACTATCTTTATAAAGAGAGGATCAAATAAATACATTTTAGACTGAAAGAAGATGTGTTAGAAATGGTTCCAGTATCATCAACAGTAAATGCACAGCTCCTGCATAAAAGCTCTAAGTGGTCCTGTCACATACTTGCAAAGGAAGGATGCTGTAAATCCTTTGTACATAAACCCAGCATCCTATACTGTGAAGAAGTTGAGGCCAAGCACAGGACAGTTAACAGTAATAAAATCCCACTCTTTACCCTTTGGAGTGAGTGTTTTGTCTACTAGCATTGAATGTCACTGCAGCAAAGCTCGAAGTAAGGTTTGCACTGGAAAACTTCTTTATAAGGTTTTAATAATATGAAAACTAAATTCCATGGCAGACGTTGGGGCTGACTGGTGTTCTGAGATGTCTTTATGTAAAATCTGCTGCCAGTTCAAATTAACATCTCGCATAACTAGCCCTGGAAGGAGGAGTGATCATCTGAGTGATGAACAAGCCGAGGTTTCTGTCCTTGCTCATGCCCTGCCCCGAGGCTAATCATCATCCTTCAGAACAGCTCTTCAAAAGCTTGTGGAAAAGGTGTCGAATCATGGTTCAGGAAGTTTAAACAGAAAACGGAAGTATTTTATCATAGCTTAAATGTCACAAGTACCTGCTAGAAGCTTGTATTTATAGTGCATTTGGCACCTGCATCCTTCTGCAGGAGGGAAAGGGACTCTCATCTCTCCTGGAGGAGTCCAGCTCCCAGCCCTGGGGTTAGCTCTGTCTGCAGACAGCAGGTAACTGCACAGGGATGTGACATCCCTGTACAGGGCACAATGCTAACAGAAGTTACTTGATTCTGTCTGGATTAAACTGCGGTATTTGTGGGGTAATGAGTGCCTTGGTATAGCCCTGCATGTTTGGGTACTTGAGCTCTCTAGCACAGAAAATCGTGGTTAATAACTAGAGGTTTAGAAAATTATATATATGCAAAATTTAAGTATGGAAACAAATAAATATATTTGTGGCATTTAAAGTCACGTGAGGCCGTGCAGCAATATCCGCTTCTGCAAAGGGCAATACCTCTCTTTTGGAGGTGCACTTCTCCCCAGCTGTTGCAGGTGCTGTTGGTGTAAGGATGTTGCTTCTGTTCTATGACAGTCCCCAAGCCAACATTTTTCAAAGGCCTGTTAGGGCTTGAGTGCAGAGGAAGGTTCCTGACTGGGATCTTCAGTGTGGTCAAGGAGGGAGGGAAGTTTTGCAGTTTTCTCAAGACATTTCTAGGAGTCCCAGTAAGTGTTGCTCTCCCTGCATGTAGTCATCTAAAAGCATTGAATATCTGCCCTGTGAGCCTCTGGAGGTTTTTGTTTCTGATGTTTTATGAGTGAGCTACTGGAGGGGAAGGGAGTGCTGTGCCTGAGGATGGCAGGTGCACCCAGCCAGGGAGGCAGCAGCAGCAGGTGGAGGAATCAAAAATGAAACCAAGAGGAGTGGGAATGAGTTGGCTGAGTGAACTTGCTGCCCCAGCAGCTTTCATAGCTGAGGTCAATGCATTGTCCTTGCCTGCTAAGACACGGCCCTTCTCTTGGTGCCCAGCTAGATGCTGCTGATCATTAGGGCATGTGATGCTTCTGGGGTTGTGGGCAGCAGGCCATGGGTGAGACTGGGGGCTCCATTGCTCACTGGCCAGAGGCACCCCTGCACGATGCAGCATTGAGGCAAGCTCCCTCCTGACAGGATTCATGTCTTACCTTCCAGTACAACTGTCGATGATGCTGGGAATACTGGCTGTGTAATTAAGACACATTGCATCTCGTTCAACAGGTCTTTATTCCCAAGTGTTGCTTCTCCACAGTTCTGTGGAGACCTTTCTCTTGAGCCAGGCCTGAAGGGTGGAAATGTGTGCTTAGAACTGCATGTCAGTGCAGGTGATTTTCCAGGCAATGAATGTCTCTGTGCAAAGCCTGAACATCCTTGTGTTCCCAGGTAGGGGATGAGGAAAAATCCAATCTACCAGTCCTCACTGGAGAACTGCACTGGAAAAGGCAGGTAGGTGGAGAGGGGACATGCCCTGGCTGGGGTTTTGTCCTCCCTGCAGCAAGGGCAAGGCTAGCTGTGTAAGCCAGGCAGCACGGCTCAGCCTAACAGCACAACTTAGGGAGGGGTATTTCTATCACTGTCCTGAGATGTTCAGTGGCTGCTGCAGAACAGAAAAGTTTTCTGAAAAAAACTAATGGAGTAGGTGATGCTGGTGTGTTTGGTACTTGAATGCTCAGGGTCCATCGCTGGTGTCCCCTTGGCAGTGTGCTTTTGGCTGCTCTGCTCCTCTCAACCTGCTCCACTGCCAGGTCAAGCACAAGCCTGGAGCATGTGAGCCCTTGCAGGGACAGGCAATCTGGAGGCACTCCATGTCTGCAAAGTCTGGACACTTCATCTGAATTCCTGAATGAAGGGAAAATGCAGTTAACTAGTTTGGTTCTACAGTGGCTTAGAAGTAGAAGCTGGGGGAGAGACAAGCTTCATCTTGTTTTTGATATTACAAACTGCTGAGTTCTTAGCCACCTTATGCTTAATGAAGTTTTATTGTTTAAAGTGTGTTTTTATATTTTAGGTAATAAATAGTAAATCCCCACTGGTACTTAGGGTACCTTCTAAACACAGTTCAGCGAAGCTCCTCAGTGGTACTGAGCAATAACTGCCCCAGTGCTCTGAAGGTGGAAAACATTAAAGCAGCATTGTGTCAGCTTCAGTGTAATGGGGGAAAGCCAAGTGAGATACTTGCTGGCCTCAGGATGTCCCCATCCCATGCTGTGATGGAGGAATCATTGAAAGTTAAAGGAAAGTCTATTACTCATTAATTTAAGGACTTTACTGAAATTTCCCCAAAGCTTTTAATAGGCAAGAAACACATCTTAATAAGCAAGAAGTACAAAAAAACCTCCCTAAAACTTTAATTGCTGGGCTATAACTTTAGAACTGGCAATCTCTTTTTTAACAGGTCTGCTGCTGTACAGCTGGATTGTCAGCTGAAGATATTACTTTATAATTAAAATGCTGGCTGTTCCTTAATTATAGGCAGTACAACAATATAATTCACTGGTGTAATTGTTTGGCTTTCTGATGGGGAGCACAAGTAATTATTTTTCTTCAGGATCTTCAAATAAAATATTACTGGAAAAGATATGGTCTTCATGTCAGTTTACCAGTAGTAGGAACATACCGTGCTGGTGCGATTCATGGCATGACCATTCAGCAGGTCAAACTGCTTCCAGAAAGAAAAGTTTCAGGGTGAGGTTTTCATCTGTTTGGGCTGACAGCAGAGTAGGATCTGATGTGGTAAATGCTGGTGTTGCGCTCTCCCCTTGGCTACTGGAAAGCCAGGGTGGCTGGGCTGGTGACAGAGAGGTAATTAAGGCTGTCTAAGAGCTTGGTTCCCATCTTATGTGAAACCCTACCTCTGTTTTGCTGCAAAAAAAAAACCAACCTGAGCACCATTGATAGAGAAACTTCTTCTACCTGTTCAATACTTTGTCTATATGAGCAGTAGCAGAATTGTACACTAACTTCAGTGGCCAGATGCTGGCACATCAAGCCCTGGAGAAGCATGGCTGGGCTGGGGCTGCCAAAGGGAGGTCACATCCAGGTGATCCTTCTCAGCTGTGTGACAGAGCCCAGCTTGTCCCATGGACCTGGAACAATTACATGATGGCCAGTAAGGGAAAGTCAGTTGGACATCAAGAACTAAAAACTTCCCAATGGGAATGGTCAAGAGTTGGAGCCAGGATCCAGAGAGGCTGTGGGACCTCCATCCCTTGGGGCATTCAAATACCCAAGTCCAGGCTCTGAGTAACCTCACTTAAATTTGAAACTGGCCCTACTCTGAGCAGGAGGTTGGCCTAGAGACCTCCAAAGATACTTTGCAACTTAAATCATTGAATGATCTTGTGTGCCCAGTGCAGGTACTATACCTTTAACTGTGAGCTAAGAAAAAGCAAAGAGAAGCAAGTTACCTGGTGTCCAGGAGGGGACAGGAGGGACATGCAGCATCTGTGCAGCATGCTCAGGTATGCCAGGTGCCTTGCATGCGCACCAGGAGCTGCTCTGCTATGGAGCCCCAGGAACAGGCACCTCAGAGTGATGCAGTGTCTTTCTGGCTTGAGTGCACTGTCCAAGGAGCATTTTAGCAAACGGACACAACCTGCCTCTGTTGCACTCACTGGAAATTGCTGCTGAAATTAATGAGCAGGAGGAGGATCAGGTGCTGACCCGAGCCTGCTGCAGCTGACACAGTTAATCGTGGCACAGCAACAGGCAGGTAGCAATTTAGAGATAACACAACTGGGAATCTTTCTTGTCTTATTTGCACTGATGTATCCATGTACCCAGTTCATTTTGGTCAGTTACTGTTATTTCTTGGTGAAATTGCTGCTTTCTGCTTCATGTGCCCGGTCTCTTCCCCCGCTGCTCCCCTGGGAGATGAGCAATTGCACTGCAAACAAGTGGAGGAAATCTGACAATGGGTGACACCAGGACAATGTAAAATAGCAAGTTAGCTGAAGTTACCAGCACTTCCCCAAGTAACAAGACAAATAATGAGTATTTACTCCTCCACTGTGATTCTGTGTTTGTATCACGGGCAGAGGCATGGGAGTGGAAGCAGCAGAGGGGGCTCAGGGCTGCCTCAATCAAGAAGCCATGGTAGTGAGGGATGTGAGGCTTGGAGATGCAGTTGGAGAAAAAATGGGAGTCTTTGAGATGCATGTGTTGATTTATTCAGTTTAAGGTTCCAGAAGTGTTTTTGTACAGTGTATCTGTCAGTCTGCAAGGTTTCCAGTTGCAGCAAGGGGGGGGGGGGGGGGGGGGGGGCATCCCACGGTATACAAGGGGGCAAGGGTCTGGGCTAAGCCAA
>JANIJG010010561.1:23296-40164 GCA_024611175.1 Megaceryle torquata
GGGGAGGGGGGGGGTGGGGGGAGGGTGTGCACATCCATGGACGTACAGAGGCTATAGGTCTAGTCCTAGCTAACAGGAATAAGGCAAGGACAAACAACTCATAGTAATATTTTTTTAATTTTCCTTTATTTTTCTTCTTTTTTTTTTCTTCTTTCTGCTCTTCCAAGAAAATAAGTCCACTGACTGACATGTAGTTTAATCCTACAGCTGTCTTTGAGCACTCTGCCCTGAGGATGTTTTATGTTTTAGCTGTTTCTCCCTATGGAGCAGTGTCCCACAGTTTCTTTCTGCGCCCTGGAGGCTTGGGTCTTCGGCTGGCTTCGTGCAGGTTACAAGGTTTTTTGAAGTCCTTTGCTTGATACTTGCATTAGCAGGAGAAAGGAAATATTCCCACCACTCTTCAGTAGTTCTTGTCCTCAGGCACTGTTAATGGGATAAAGCATCTATCAGTTGGCAGCAGGCTGCAGTGGGAGTTGGCACACTTGAAAAACCCATGACATTGGATTAAGAAAGGATCCACAGGCCAAGTAAACACTGGTGAAGCCCTGGCCTGTGGGAGCAGGGAGCAGGCAGCTCTGGGCAGAGCGCACAGTCCCTCGCTGCAGCCCCAGGGCCAGGCTTGCCCAGTGCAGCCTTTCCGCTGGTCCTGCAGTCAAATCTCTGTCAGAGTGCTGTGCTGCCAAACAACCCATTTGCTTTCCTTAGACTTTGCTTTCAAACCATGCTATGATGGTTTTATTCTTTCCCATTAGATTTTGTTAGGTTGGTTGGTTTGTTTGAGTGGTTTTGCAACCTCCCTGCATCATTTTCAGCACAGCCTCTTACCTATATCACAGTGTTGTTTACTTCATAAGACTTGCCACCACTCTGTCCCAAAAGAGAAGTGGTTGTTGGGTGCTAGCTGCAGCCCTTACTCAATGTCTAGAGAATCAGCGTCATGTGAGAGGCCTGAAATACAGGTAAACTGTTTCATTATATTGTATATTACATTGTTTGGTGTAGGATGGTAAAGGCACACCAGTGTTAGCTGATATGCTTGTAGGATTGAGATCTGGGTTTAGTCCTATCAAGCTTAAGGAATGTCTTTATCTGCATCTTGATCCACTGTTCTGCAGTGGAACACAAATCTCCTTTTTACATCTCTTTATATCCAGTCAGTATGCTGGCTATTTACTGTATTGGAGCAAGGAGATTACACAAGGGTTTTTCCTCATATGCTTTGAGATCTTTTGCCATTGCTTGGTGTACTTAGTGAAGCAGCTGGCAGGTTGACAGGTGAGGCAGTAAGGAGGAGAAAGGGAGAGAACTTAAGCACAAGTTAAATACAAATATAATATAATCTGTCTATTCAAAGAGGAATTTGTTGTCTCTTTCAGTGTCCTCTTGAATGAGTAGTACTGAAAAGTCAAACCCAAACGCACCCCAAATACACTGCTTTGCTTCCCCAGCTCTTCGCACAGCCTTTATGGCCAGGCGTGTCCGGGGGAGTGCTGCCCAAGCAGCCAGCCCAGCTCCCTGTTCCCCCCTCACTGCCACTCTCTGCCCCATGTATAGAAGCAAAGGGATCCACAGGCATTGCCAAAGCCCGTGCAACACACGGCAAGAAGTCTTCTCTTGGCTTTGGTGGATTTTACAGGGCCAGGAAAGGTTGGTCCTGGAGATTTTTGTTTTCTCCATCAATGTGCCAGTGTGCTGAGAACAACTTGTTTTTATATATGAGAAACTGAGTGAATATGTGCCCCTGACACATATGAGATGTAGAAGTTGTCTCGTTCTTTCAGTGAATCCCACTGATGTTACATACCAGCAAATAGTTTTGATGCTCACATTTTATTTGACCAAGGCACAGGTCTCCTAGGGAAGGTTTCTGTCATCAGGTCCATCAGTTTGCTTTCAAGCACTTCTCTGGTCGCCTCAATAAAATGTCACGCTGGTATGTCAGAAGGGCAGAGATCTCACACAGCTCTACAAGCTTTGAAAAATAACCAGTGCGTATCGGCCAGCCCAGAGAAAAGTTCCAGCATGACCCGTCTCCCAAAACCAGGGCTTTCATGGATCTTTAGGCAGGTAGTGGATATTCCTGACATGGGAGGTGTTCCCACTGTGGTTTTTCACCGTGCTGGGTACTGGGGACACTAATGACAGGGGCAGTGTCCCCAGTGGTCCATGGACCTCTGGTCTTAGCTGTCACAATAACAAAGTGAATTAGAGTTGATACAAAACCTTTTTGTGACATGCAGAATAAGTCAAAAGATATTGATGCGAACAGGTACTAAGAAAAAGAAAGGAATCAAGACATTTATCCTTCCCCCCCCCAAGTTTCCTGTCAAATAAGTTAAAACGTCTCACCCTTCAAATTTCTACCATGCTGTAAAAGTTTCCTGCATGTAACTGGGAGAAGGTGCTCTGGGAAGTGGCGGTTGTTTCCCTGTGTTATGTTTAAACTTGTCCCTTGTGCTTGTTGGTGAACCAGAGGCTTTTGATTTCAGCTTTGAAGCTTAGTGTCATTTAGGAGTTTTTTTAGCAATAATGCAATGCCTTAGGGAAAGTATGTTATTTGGAATAGGAGCTAATGCGTGGGGGTTTTGGTGCAGCAAGTTTGATGTAAAGATGAATTTCACTTAGGTTCATATAAGGCGATGTATGTGTAGTAATACTTTATGTAAGAGTCATTGTAAAGGTGGCTTCTGACACTTTGCCCTGACAACTCATAAATTATATGTTGGGTTTTTTGTTGCAAAAGGGCTACTAGTGGGGCCTGTTTGTTACATGCAGTACATGCTGTTATTTCCAGCATGTACTTATGATGAAAGTTTTTTATTGAGAAAAAGCACGATTCTTTCCTCCTTGGAGGTAACCCATCATTTTAAAGTCTCTTGGTGGTAACATTTCCATTGCAAGCAAACTGGAAATGCATAGAAAAGGTTGTTTAGTTGGTTTGCTTTTATTTTTCCTTAATGTGAGAGCAATTTAAAAGTGTGTGTGTCTGGGCTGTTTACTATTTTAGGAATTTTCGCACAGTATAACACTTGTAGCAAACTTTTGCTAAGCTTCTCACTGCGATGCTGCAAATTCTAAGCATCCCGATATCGAATGATCCTGAAACGTCTCTCACCTTGGCCTTGGGCTGCCAGGGTCATGTGTGCTGGAGGCAGGAGAGCCTTGTGTGCTGGAAGATGCTTGACCTGTGCTGTAAGCACTGTCGGGCTCTTCCTGTCTTTGTGTGGGAGAGGCTGCTCAGAGGGCTAGGTATCTGTCCGCTCTTTAACATTAGTGTGAAAATTAAGTATTGGTTACCATCTGCTTGTGGGGATTTTATCAATGTTTACAAATATCTAAAGGGTGGGCATCAAGAGAATGGGGCCGGTCTTTTCAGTGGTGCCCAGCAACAGGACAAGGGGCAATGGACACAAATTTGAACCCAGAAAGTTCCATCTGAACATAAGGGAAAACTTTTTTGAGGGTGAGAGGTTATGGAGTCTTTTTCTGGAGATATTAAAAACCCTCCTGGATGTGGTACTGGGCAACCTGCTCTGGGTGACCTTGCTTTAGCAGGGCAGTTGGACAAAATGATCTCCAGAGGTCTCTTCCAATCCCTACCATGCTGTGATTCTGTCTTATGTGATGGGGCATTACAAAGAACGAATGTTTCACCATTGCGCTTTTTGCTCCTTGGCAGTGTTTTGTGTGGTTTAGAGCATTTTAGGAGAGGCTGTGGAAATCGGAGTAGTTCAGGTGAGCACTGAACGTGAGCAGAGAAACCCCTCTGTGGTTTTTAACGGCTCCAGGAACCAGCGGGTCTGTCTGCGCAGGGAAAATAGAAACCTAAGAAACACCAGGAGAGGTTTAAAAAGCCACGTGAGGCCCTAAAGCGATGGGAACACCCACGCCGAGGGCCGCGGCACAACCTCTGCTCGCAGCGCCCTGGCCCGGGGACTGCGAGCGGCGGCCAACCGGCCTCTGCCGCCCCCTGCCGGCCGCCGCCGGGCACCGGCTCCGGCCCCAGCACCGGCCCCTGCCCAGCGGCGGGCGCGGAGCTCCGCGCCCTGCCTGCCCCGGAGGCTCCCGCGGAGCTCCGTTCCTCAGGAGCGCGAGATCCACGCGTGTCCGGGGCGCAGGGGAGAGAGGCGTGTTAAACAGGCGGGAGTGCGGAGTCCCAGGAGAGTGGGAATGAGGGAGTTTGGGATTAAGTTTTGTGCCACTGGGGTGGAAACTTCAGTTCTCCCGAATGCGGTGAATCATTTCGGGTGCGAGTTTCGGAGCTGTCGGTGAGCCCGCGGGGCCAGCGAACCTCTTCGCTGGCAGCTCCAGCTAGCCCGGCTCCTGGGAGCGGCAGGAGTTTGTGTAATCCGCATGTGTGGCTCCAAGCAAAACCTACAAATGTAACCAATGTGAAAAAACGAGTTTCCTTCAGATTTCCTCCATCATGGGTTCCTCATTTAATACGAGCTCCTGTCATTCAGTGAACACCCGCAGGTTTCTGCTCCTAGCAAGGCCAGACCTAGATCTCCTGCTATGAAACAAGCTCTCTATCACTTCACCCTGTGCAGAGGTGTCAGGCCACTCATCCTTCCCTTCAGGGCCATAGACCACGGGCATACTGCATCCCTGGCTTTAGGATTACTCTCGAATACCTGGGAAGCTCCTCAATATGAGGATGCTGAGTCCCCTTGGATGCACTGGATCCCAGCCCTGGCATCCCATACCCCAAGGGCCTTTGGCACGTAACAGCAGCCTCATGCAGTGAAGCCATGCTAGATCTACTGACTTCTCACCTGTTGCCAGTAGGCAGGTGAATGTGGGGGTGTTTGCGGGCAGGCTGTGGTGCACCCTCTGCTTGGACAATCTGCTCCGGGCCTGGCTTTGCCTCCTGGCTGTTACAGTGCTGCCCAGTACATGGGGGCAGGAACAGCCTTCTTGTTCTGCCTTTGTACAATGCTTAGCAACACACAGGCCCTGGGCTATGAGTGGTGCTTCTGGGCACTTCTGCGACACAGAGAGTAATGTTTATTAAAACAGACTTGGGAAATGAAGGCTGAGGTAGCGCAAGAACATATCTGACAATTAGAATGAAGCATGAAGGGTAGAGCATTTATCTACTGCTAACATGCTCTCCTTGGGGTATAGTTTGTGTGTGTACATATATATAAAGTAGTTCATACACTAGTACAGTATTTCTCTAGTACATGTATTCTAGAAAATAAAAATCACATGGGTTCCCAGAGCAAAACTAATGGTATTTGCCTATATTTCTGATTTTCTATTTTCTTTTTAACTCACAATAAAAAAACAAAAAAAAAGAGAGAGAGAACCTTGTGAAAGCTAAGAAAAGAAGTGGGGGAAATGATGGTACGAGTCAGCTGTGACAGCTGGAACACTTACAAGTATCTAAAATAATAAATAATTTCTATCTTGTAAGTCTTCGGGATCTATTTTTTGCAATTTTCTTTGAGGGTAGCAGCTGTCTTCAAACTACCATGGTTTCAGAGATATCCATCACTTGGCAGTGTGTCACCATGACCTTCTTTCTCCTCCTTCCTCCATCCCTCCACGGAGCTCACTAAATCTCTCTTAAAAAATTCTGTCTGAGTTACCAGTTCTGTCCAATTATTCTCCCTCTACTGCTCTCTTATTTGGAGAAGACAGAAAAAACCAGTCCTGGCACAGAAAATGTCATCCTATCACTTCAGCATCTTTCTGTTTGTATTTTTGCATCCACATGGCAATGGCATTAAGATGGAGCATAATACTCTTTCAGCTTAGAGAGGGACCAGACAAATCCTAAGAACAAATAGTGTGGTTGTTGAGATCCTGAGTTTAGATGCATATAGATTTTTATACTTGTACATTTAAAGTTGATGTTGGTAAGCAGCATTATAGCAGGACAGCTTTCCAAGCAGGGATGAAACAGTACACAAAGGAAACTTCAACAGAAGAATCAAGTTGCTGCAGATACCTATGTCCAATATATGCAGCTTGAACTTGGGACTTAATAACAGAGCAAGTTAAAAGTTGCCTGGTTTTAAGTTTCATTTGGTTCTGTTTCTCTTTTCATACACATCTAATGTTCAAGAAGTTAGAGGTATGAATATTGAACAAAGTAGGATTTTGGATGTCCCCCAGAGGCTGCATTTGCAATGGATTGATGTCACTTTTTATTTTTTGGTTGCTCTCCAAGGTGTATGGTGACATCACCCTCTTGCTGTCACATTGCACCAGGGCCACTTGGTTTTCTAGGGCAGTAATTGCTTTTTGAGATTGCATCACTGTAATTCACACTAGAATATACTCATTGCTTTGCTGTCTCTTTGTGTTGCTTCCCTTCCGTGCCAGTTTTGTTTCTGTGTGTTTATTCCTTACCAGAGGGACAGACTCTCATACTGGCACATTTCTGATCAGGTTCTATATTGAGCAGTGCAAGTTGCAAGATAAGATATTTGAGTGATCCCAGTAAAATTCCAAAATACTGAGTAAAACAAAGAATGGAAAAAATAAGAGATCTTTCATAACAATGCTGTTACACAGACCATTTTTAGCTGGTAAATGTCATCTACTTCTGCACCAAAATACAATGCAGGTAGCTCATGGAGGGCTTTTCATCCACCAAAAAAAAAAAAAAAAAAAAGTTTACATGCTTTAAAAGTGTCTTGAGACTTTGTCATTATCTTCATCATTCATAGATTCATGAAAGTCACCCCTCCCTCATTTGGCAGTAATTTAGTATTGCTGCTTTACAACATATTTTACTAGTTGCTGTTGTTAGGAGTGGAAAAACCACAGAACAGTAAATACTTTTTGGTTGTATTTTTCCTATGAAATCCCTTTTGTTTGCTTACCCTGCCCCTCCACCCCCAATCTGTAAGACTTTAAGTGCATGAGAAGCACTGCATGTCTACACAGGCTCTATAAGGCAAACCTGAGCTTCCCCTCTGTTCTGAGTTGACCAGCTGTGAATTAGAAGACTCCGGACAGCTTATTAGTCCAGGGCTGCACTGCACTACTTATGTTGTGTGACTTCTCATTCAGCTGGCTAGCCTTTAGCAAACCTGGAATGTGAGCAAAACAAGCTCACATATGTCTGATCAGCCCAACATACACAGAGCCACAGCCACTGAGAGTGGGATTTATATGGCATTTAGACTACTGAAGTACAAAGTCACAGTCCTGGAAATCCCCCTCACCTATCTTGAAGAGGTGGCTCTATTCTACATAACAGGGTTACTTTACCTCAGCCAAGTATGCTTATGACTCAGTCTGCATGAGATCCAAACCATGTTCCTTTACCCAAACCACTGGAAGGCTTGATTTAGCAGGTGTTTTAAGACATGTCTAACAGGTAGTGACATGACCTCCTAGTGCCCTTTGTTCCTTCCTCCCTGCCTTGCAAAGGCATGCTTAATTCTCTTCTCTTGTTGGGAAGGTTGAAACCTCTATTTCCTACTTCCCAACAGACTGCTCAGACTGCAGGATGATCCAGGTGGATAAATTCTACCCTCCCTGTTAATAATAAAGCTATCTGAGATTCTTTAACATTCTGCTATACTGCTTCAGTTTGTCATCATGAGAAAAGAAGTGTTCCACCATCTGTTTCGGTAACTATGATGTATTTCTAATAGTCAACTGACAGATAAAATCCAGAAGCAGATTACAAATGGTATCAGGATCAGATTCCTGGTTCTACAAGAACAAAGCTTTTAAACGGCCGTTTTAAATGTGTAATTTCAAAATGTGACTTTTGGTGTGGTTGCACAGAACACAGCATAGTGAGACTCACATGACTGCAGTTCTTACATGACCTTAAAGAAAAAAAAAAAAAAGTAACACCTTTTTTTGTTGTTTTAAACCCCTTAATAAGCATTAATTCTATAGAAGTAATTTGCTTTCTATGAAATTGGTAAATTCTAGTCCACTCTAGGTTAAGTTCTAAAATGGAAGTTACTTTGAAAAATTAAGACCCTACTTAGTTCAGTTTTAGGTCCTATCTGGACCTAGGGTATGGAAACTGGGACTCATGCAAAGATGTACTGCCCTTGGTCCAGTGTCAAGTAAGAAAAGGAGGCTTTACTGTTAAGCTCAGTATCTACTTAAATAGGAAAATTTGTGAACACTTCTTATTGACAATGTTTTGCAAACACCTTAGTTCACAAGTACTGTGCAGAAGCTTCATCCTTTATAAAAGAAAATACATTTCTTGTCACAAATTACAAAGTGTGTGGATTAACGCAAAGCACCTGTCTGCACGGATCTGTAACTGTCTTCCCCCAAAACATAAGCAAAACAAGTATTTATTTGTATAAAAATTCACAGAAGCATTAAAAAATTATTTCCATCTCCTTCTCTCTTACTGTTGGTTTCAATACAAAGTGAAGACACTTGGATGTTCTTCAATAGTATGGTCAGTAGGCTTCACGTTGCATCTACTGTTTGGTCTCTGTTTCCATCTGACTTTCTTGAGATTCTTCAGCTTCTGAAAGTTTTTCATCATCTAAAATTCAATATTAGTCAAACATGCTTGGTTATATTTACAGACTATGTTGCAGAGCTGTGTCCCACTTAATGTTTTCTGTTGACTGCCTAAAATGCATATTTGAGTACCTTGCTATACAAAATGCTATGTTCAAACAAAACCCTTCACAGTTTAAGGCTGTTGTCTGTAACAGCTATACAGAAAACATGGGGTAAACCTTACAGTATCAATTTAAGCAAACAGTACTGGATTGCTTCCAATGACATGTGTTGTCTTTACCTATTAATGGTTTATCTCAAACTGAAGCTGTGCCTTCCACTGAACTGTTACTTCCTTCACAAAAATCTAGAGGCAGAGTAGTAATCTATACATTCATGTGAAACTGTATCTATACATTCATGTGAAACTGTGTTTTAGACACTAATACTTAAGCAAGTGTTAGTAACACATAATAACAATTAGGATTAACAGTTCATTCTGCTTAAGAAGATCTAGATGGCCTTAGAGAATGAAAGTCTGCTCTTATAGCCATCTCTGCATGTTAATCAGGTCATGCTCAAAGGCTACACCAATTATTCCATCTTGGAAAGACATGGCAAAAATCCAGCAAATAATATTTAAAACAATATTAGTCATACCAGACCTTGAAAAGTACGTGCTGATTATATGACAAAAGACATGAGTGAATTCCTGAATTTAGCTGTTGTGTATGACAGTTTCAGTCCCCGGTCTATTACAGGCTCACAATAACTAAATCATTTAGCTTTCCTGTATTCCAGCTTGGTTTTTAGTAAGGTCCCAAATGATGCCATGATGGCAGTGACACATTCAAAACTACTGAAACGGGAATTATACAAATAAGTTGGGAAACTGTGCATGAGAATACTTTTCTGTAAGAAATACTTTTTCTGTTTTTTAGAAAAACCCAACTCTCAAATTGCTGTTCTCCATCCCCACTTTTTAAGGAGGTCACTGTACAAATTAATCCGAAGCTAGTCAGGAAATCACATGGTGGCTAGCTTATAGAACAAAAACATTTTGAGCAGTCTTGGGCTCTGGACTGCTACTGGGAAAAAAACCCACTGCCAATGCAAGAGGTCACCACTCTCAGCTGCACACTGCTGGAAACTGCAATCCCTTTTGATCCACTGAAACCCAACCCAGTTAAAGATGTTACCTAAGAACACTTACTTTCCAGGGTTTGCTGAAGTTCATGGATGGTGCTCAGGAGAACATGAAACTGCTTTCTCCTCAGCTCCAACTGGAATAATAAAATATATATTTTAGGAAACAGAGAGCACGTACAGCCAAACAACCCAGATCAGATTCTCCATTATGTTCCTAAAAATAATTAAGTAACAATCTCTATGAAAGACCTACCTTATCTTCAACATTTTCTTTAATGTGAGAAAGATGTTGCAGTTCTTTTCCCAAAGCTTCTAGCTGCCTGGAAAGAAGTTGTCATAGTATTTTTATAAAGTTCTCTAAGATTTTTGCAAAATAGGTTTGAATGAAGTAGAGGAAAAAGAACCATTAAATTGACAGCATAGGTAAACAAAGCATAACAAATGAAATGACATAGAGACATAGATGTTAGATAATTATGTCATAAACCTGTAATTTCAGGACTTTTACAGAAAAGAAGGCCTCCAAGCTTGAATACAGTTGTATAGTGGGCATTTGGACTGTAACAATTCAGTCCTCCCACAAACATGTTATTTACTTAACCATACAATGAAAGTTAAAGAAGTCAGTTACATTAAACACTTGTGGCATTTTCATAGGCTTTACTATTTCACTAACCTTCAACTTTGTTAACATAAGTAGATTAAATAAAAACATAGCATCAGCAAGGAGAACATATCTGATAAACCTACATACCCAACATAAAAACATAATTCCCAGACACAACAACTGACCAAAAATACGTAGTCAAGTACCTCATCTCTGACAGTGGCCTGTCCAGAGTGAGTACTGGATAACACACAGACCTTACAGTAGGCATACGTAGAATAATCCATGTTTTTGATCAAAGTACATGATATAGTTTATGCCTCAGCACACAGAATTTAACCCTGTGAACCATATAAATACTTATTTCTTACTCAGCTGTCAGTTTTAATTGATTGCCTCTGACATTAAGAAATAAGGAAACATAAAACACCTATAACCTTCATTATTGTTCATACCCTTTTGAAATACATAATCTTTCAACACCTCCTTGGGATCTTTCTGCAAGCATTTGACTGTTTTCTGTTCTCACTTGGACCCGCCATGGATTCTAGTGCCTACCATAATTTATGTTGTGTGCAAGAGAACAACCGGTTTCTTTAAAGGTGAGGTGGATTTCAGCTACCCATCCCTGATTAATTAGCAGGCAGAGCTATATAGGGATCAGCAAAGAAATAAAACTTTCTGGAGCACTGTCAGCTGACATAACTGGTCTGGGCAGGAAACAACATAAAACATCTCCAGTCCCAAGTAACTCATGATAGCTGGGAAAAAGGTCTGGTCTAGTGCTACCTGACAATATATGTTGGGGTTTTTTTTCTGTGCTTGGTACCTTGAAGGGAATGCCTGAAAGAGGGATGTGTGTGACATTGTCCCTTCCTTTAATGGAATCAGGCTCACAGCTTATAGGCTTGTACAGTGATTTCACTAGTATTTGGTTTCTGCTTTCTGAAAGACTTCTGCTTGGGTAAATCTTGCTGTTCACACTGTGCTGACAGGTATAAGCAGACTGTGAGAAGACATGCAATTTTTTTTCTAGTAACATCTAAGCCACATCTGGAATTTTTCCCTTCAAGCATAATGAAAGCATTTTTCTGAACTTTGTCCTATTGTGCCGTATGACTTGCAAAAGCTGTAAGTGTAACTCTCGCGGTAAACCATGACATTTCTCCTCACAAGTTTTCTCAAGTGTTTTAGTGATTAAGAGTTCCACAAAAAGCATGACATTGTTAGTGAGGCTTCCTCCACCCTAATTTCAGAGTGGTCCTTCACAGTACCATTTTTGGTATACTTTCCTCAAAGTGGAAAGAAAGGAAGTCTTGTAATTAAAACACTGGATGAAAACTTCATCTAGTTCCTGTATTTAAAGTCTATTCATTTGGAGAGGTCAGGTAAGGCTGAAACAGCTATGAACCAAGCTCCCCTTAAAAATGTTCTATTCTGTTACCTTGTCCTATTTCCCAGTCTGTAAAATGGGGGATCATACTCTGACATAGTTCAAGTTTGTGTCTTTCACTACAGATATGAAGCACTAAGAGCAAAAGGGCAAATACCATACTCATTCTTCCAGTGGATCAACACACTGGTAATTCTAACTGTAAGATACTGTCCTAAAGAGATTATAATATTAAACTTTAGACAAAATGTCAAATTTGCTAGCTGTAGCTTACCACCATTTCTAGCTTTGCTTAAGAAGCTTATGCTTGGAGGTGTTAAGCAAAATTAGAACAACCCTTCCAAACCTAAACCTGACATCCTCTAAGAAAAAAAAAAAAAAAAAAATTATCATTTAGTTGTTTCCATTCTTAATCAATTGACTTATCTGAAAAATGTCACTTTTGATAATTCTTTATCAAGAAGCCTCACTTAATAAATGGCACATGCTGACTAATGAAGCAAGAAGTACTCAAGCCTCATGAGAATTGCGCGTAATAAAGTTGTGGTAATGAAATCAAGGCACAGGAAAACTACATACAATAAAGAATTGTGTGAAATATTCTGAGGGGTTTATAGCTACAAAAATGTTATTATTAGAGCAATGATATAATAAAAAATCTTCTGCTGTGAAAGGCCATGGGATGTGAAGACAGAAGACAGCCCACCTCTGCAATTTCTCTGAAAGTGGGCAACAGGATAGGCACAAGCTGCACTTGAGTGAGAACAGTAACCCCATGCTACACCTTTAATCAGGTTAAGAACAACAAACTTATAGAAGCAATAAGTCCTGGAATGTTTCTTTGGCTTGATCAAGTTTAAAAGATTATTTCCCCACATGTGCCCAAAATGACCCAAAAGCACAGATGGTGATCTGAATCCAACAATGACACAAGCAATACTCTGAGTTACATGCAAGACGAGTTGGACAACAGATAGGTTGAGCCTGCGTGCCAGGGCAGGTTACTGTGTGCTACACAATGTACTAATTTATAATCGGGCATGCAAGAACAACAATAAGGAAAACATTAAAAAAAGCAACCAAACCAACAAAGATCTTTCTCCCGCTTTCTCTCATTCCACCGTACTTGCTTGCATGTTACTGTTTTGTGCAATTACTGAATCCCTTGCTGGCACAGTTTAGAGCGCTTCCCTGCTTCTTATCTCTCTCTTCTGAGCAACTCATATCCCTCGTAAGATGATGTTCTATGTGTGTTTATATCTGAGTTCACTTATTTACCTTAGCAATGAAAAAATTTCAAATACAAAACTGCAAGTGATGCATCTGAATCCATACAGATGGAGATTAATTGAAGACTGCTGATAAGGACACAATTTTAAAACAAAACTCGAGTTTCTCTTCTGTTAAAATGAAATTATATAGAAGTGTGAAAAGGTCAAACCGAAAGCAAAGAAATGTCAAGTCTGGTAACTTCTATCTTACTGGCTTATTGTAATTCCATGTAGTCTCAGACTTACTTCAGTGTTTCATGTCTGTCTGGATGGTGCTGTATGACTTTGGCCAATGCATCATATTCTGAAAGAAATTTAAATAGTCTAAATAATTCTGACACTATAGATTCAAGAACTAAAAATCAACTACCACAGAATGGTACAGATGCTGAAGAAGGAGTTCTTCAAAACCAGGCTTTTTCAAATTTGTACATAACACCTTACATATATAAAAAACTACCTGCAAACATACCTACATAAAAATGTATATAATTAATACTATACTATAATACTTCAAAGTAGATAATTACATCAAGAGATTTTAAAGAAGCTACAGATATGATGGTAGTCCATTATCTACTCACTCAAACTTAACCAGTGCTAGTGATTCATAAGGGATGAGGCCATGAAACACAATCTTTAGATACCTCTCTACTGCTGCACACTTTTGTGTATGGTTTTAGATACTGTCTCATGTATATATATAAAATAGTGCTGAGAAGATGTTACACATAAAACATTTAAGATATTTTAGAAAAAAAGTATAAAATGCTGCATGAGAAACAAAAGGGTTTTTAAAAAAACCTTGTAGTATTAAGAACAATATTATAATTCTGTTGGGAACTATGACAGCCAATTCCTGATGGTAATATTGTACATACACTGACTACCTCATTCACATGGAAAAATCTGTGCTGCAGGCTGGACAGAACATATCAAAACCAGACATGTCAGACCTATGTTTATCAAGTTTTAAAAAATCCACATTCCTACTCTTAAGGTTCTTTTAATTTCCAGTTGAGTCTAAAACTACCCACAAACTTCATCAAGCAGTTGTATTTAAATACTTCCATCTGTTATACTTTTGAACATTTTCCTTTTTTTTTTGCATTCCATTTATCAAGAAAGAAACCAAACAAATTCTTGCCCCTCCAAAAAAAAACACCCCAGTGTTAAAGGGAAATGCTTTAAGTTTCAATTGAAATCATCAGCATGTGCTTTTAAGAGTAGGGAAAAAAAATACACATACATTCAGTAAGGTCTGAGAGTTGTTGGGTGTGTAACTGGCACCATCGTCTCTGTGGCATGATCACTGCTGTGTTAAATCTATTGAACTTCTGTCTCGCTGTTAATAATGTGATTTAGTTCCTGTCAAGTCCCCTGAATTGTCATAGGATGCTTTTGGGATTTTTCTTCAGCCTGAAAATGTCTCTCTGAACTCTACTCTTTTTGGTTTTCCCAATGTTGCACATCATGGTTGCACATCTACTGGTTCAATCCTGCCTCATCCATCAAAAACTTACAGTAGTGGGTGCAGAACTCCTCAAACTAAATATAGCATTCACGATGCCAGTATATTTCCTTGCACATCTATTTTCTAGTACAATGTGTTTTAAAATAAGATAATAAAATAATGAAAATGACCAGTGCAAAACCAGATATTGCTCCTTACCCTGACGATTTTTTCGGATCCTTTTTGCTTGCAGGATTTGTTTTTTGCATTCAGAAATCTTCTCATGCGCTGCAGCTATACTATTTTCTTAAAACCAACCAAACAAAAGGTATATAATGAAACTGAAATCAAACACCACCTGTAAACAAGCCATTCTGCTAAACTATAAAAGATAAAGAGCTGTTAGCTTCAAAACTACATACCTGTCAATAGGTTAAAAAAGCTCTTTAATTGTATGTATTTTATATACTGAGAAGATGCTTACAGCATATGTACGGTTGCTACCTACTAAGAAAAAATTAAAAAACCATAAAGGACTAATCATATTTATATATTATGTTCATCACAAATGGATTGAGTTTGTTCATAAAAAAGAAGTTGTCAAACTGAAACCAGTAATATTTTCTCATCTTTACCTATATCCTTGTAGATTTTTTCATAATTTTCCATTTCTCTCAGGTTCATATCATACACCAGAAGAGTTTTTCCCATTGAAAATTCACACTGTGATAAAGTACTCAGCATTCGCTGGTACTGGCTGTAACTGAAAACAGACAAGAAATTTATTCCTAAGCAGCAAAAAAAGTACCCTCTACCTTTACAAAACAAAGCCTCATGTAGCACCAGGAACAGTTAAATAACGATTATTAAATAAACACTTCAAAGATTCCATGTATAGTTTTCTGAAAACGCAGCTAGAAACGCTGCACCCACTAACTCCACCATCATGCCATAGGTGTAAAGTGAGGATTAAAGCACTGGGCAGATCGATCGGGGGCTTAGACGATTCCCAGCTCAGGCTGGTTCTGTGAGCACTGAGATTAGTATTTCAATACTGCAGTGCTCCCCTGTACGCACAATCCTTTATTGTGTTCTCTGGGAATCTACGTCCAGTACTAGTGTGCACCCTGTGGCAGAAAAACCACGTTGTCACTCAATCTTTACTACTTTAGCCTGTGTTTTTTTTTAAAACCAGAGAATGGCAGCAGCAGGAATAGCAGCAGTACAACCCTTCCCTAACAGAGCAGCTGCAGAACTGCCAACTGAAATATTTGAGTCATGATCCTATTAGGATAGCGAGACTACCGGATGGATCACGCAGTGGCACAACGATCCCAAGGGCATCCAAACACATTTCATGATGGAGCCTGCAGCCCTCAGTCATTTCTGACCTGTCTCTAGTCCTCATCTGCTACTGTAGTGCTTGGCATTTGTACTGAGAACACCGCAGAGCCATACCGAAAGCAGATGCATATACATTTTAATATGGATCTTTTTGAAATGGCTCAAGCCCAGCTTTCCAATGAAATGCGAGTTAATCAGTTCTAAGACAAAACCAAACAAAACCAAAAAACAACACAGAAAACAAATACCCTTCCTCTTGAGATCCAGAATTACACCACTTAATGAAACTCTTCACCAACAAATTGATCCTCCTGTCGTCACCGGCACCATCGCCATCGATCAGAAGTCGCTTGCGGATAACTTCATCTGAGGAAAAACTCCTGTTTAATGGCAGCCGCAGCCCAGAGACGAGCGCGGGTGTCAGCCCAGCCCTTCAGGGAACGATTATCGCGGTTAAACGGGGAGGACCTGTTAAATAGCGGGCGTCCCAGGGTCCCGGGCCGGAGCGCGGGGCTGAGGGACCCTGGAACTCGGACAGAGAGGCCTGGGGGCGGGGGGCGCCCAAGGCCCGGGCGTGCCCCAGCACGAAGGGCCCGGGAGCGGGGCATTGGGATCGGGGCCAGGATGGAGGCCGGTCTGCAGGGTAAGAGGCCGGGGGTCGGGCTCGGGGCGCTGCGCGGAGAGGCCCGAGGCCGGGGCACGGGGAGCTCTTCCCCGTAGGGCGGCCGAGGCCGTGCGGCGGCCAGCGCCGCGGCGGGCGGGAGGCGAGGCGGACCCGGCGCTGAGGGGAGCCGAGCGAGCCCGGCAGGGGTCGGGGCGCGGGGAGGGAGGGAGGAAGGAAGGAGGGAGGGAGGTCTCACCGTCGGTCACGGCCCCCATGGCGGCGAGTGCCGGAGCCGACGGGGCGGCGGCAGCAGCGAGTGAGGTCAGCTTCCCACAATGCAGCCGGCGAGAGCGGCGGCCATGGAGGGGGAGGCGGCGGCGGCGGCTGGGGCCTGAGCCGGCTGGCGGCGGACGCGCGGCCCGGCGGCGGCTGCTGCGGCGGGGAGGGCCGGCGGGCGAGGCCTGCGCCCCGCGTGGAACCGGCCCCCTGGCGAGGGGCGGCCCCGCCAGGTGAGGGGCCGACGGGGGAGGGAAGCGGCGGTCCCCGCACCCGCAGTCAGGCTCCACCTCCCCACCACCGCGCCCCCGGCCCCGCCGCCCCCC
>JANIJG010010562.1:0-11048 GCA_024611175.1 Megaceryle torquata
CTGAGGCTTAGCCAGACCTAGCATGGGGCTGTCTAATCCCTCAAAAGCCACCATATTCCTTGTTCCACAAGGAATTCCTCTACACTCCCCCATCTTTCCTGTGGGCCCCCTTCATGTACTGGAAGGCTGCAAAAAAGTTCTCCCATGAGCCTTTTTTTTTTTCCCCCCAGGTTGAACAACCCCACCTCTCTCAGCTTGTTCTCATAGGAGAGGCATTCCAGACTTCTGATCATTTTTGTGGCCTTTCTCTGGACCCACTCCAGCAGATCCATGTCTTTCTGTATTGAGACTCCAGAGCTGGAAGGTGCTTTGTTAGTGTGTCTTTAACTAGAAGAACTTGGTTCTTGGTTTTTTTTTGTTTTTTTTTTTTTTTTTTAACTGAACTGCAGCAATAATTAATTGAAGTTCACAAGACATATACACAGAGAGGTTTTTTTCCATAAAACCTTAACTAAAGTTCAAATGTGTCTCTCGACACAGTGCTTTTGTGCCAACAGAAGTCAACTTCCATTTTTAAAGTGGAAGTTGTTTTCATGCAAGTGAAAGCCTAAAATAGAATCAAACTGCTGCTATTTTAACAAGAGTACACAGCTCTGGCTAAGGTCTTGCAAGGTTATCCTCATATTCACGTGAGACCAGATCAGTTATTATGCTCCTAGAAGAGGGCAGATCAAGGTCACAGACTTTTCGAGAAGAAGGTACCCAGTCCCAAAGGTCTGCAGCAGTACAGCTGCACCAAATGCACTCTATCTAATAGTAAGGATACCACTGCAAGTGCATGTGTCTGTTCCTGAAGTGACAACATTCAACATTCCAGATCAGTAGTTTCCAAGAACTACATTCAATCACTTGACAAATGGAATACTTTGTCCTACAGTTTCCAGAACTGTGGACAACAGTTGCTGGATTTACTCACTCACTGTTTTCTGTATAAGTGTCTAGACATGCTAAGAGGAACCAACAACTGATCAATGCCTCCTATCGCTACTACAATCCATTCCAGAAAGCCTCTGGTGGGAAACATTTATTTTTCCAAAGTTTTTGCATGTGTTTTCCTCATACTGGCAATGAGGATATTAATATGCCAGAGATGATTCTGCAAATATAGATGAGCTATCACCAACCATTTGCCCCACACTGCCATTCTCTTAAATGGAAAGGGCATTACCCTCCTGCAAGAGTTAGATTGCTCACTTCTCAGAGCATCCAAGACAGTGAGAGCAGGCATTGTGTCCTTCAATTTGTAGCACAAACCAGTAAAGGACTTTTTAAAAGTTCTTATGTCCTTGTATTTAAAGATTTCTTAATAAGGAGAACTGAAGATCAGCTAATTCTAGTTATACTACTGATGACATCTCTTTTAAAGTTAATTTCAGTGAAAAGAAAGGCCCTTGACAGCTTATGTCACTGTAAGCATTCAAGCTTTACAAGGAATGAACTATCTATTTCAAAGCTATCAACATTTACAGAGTCCCTGTATTTACATTAATGCTGAGTCATCAGGAAGAGACATTTCAGAAGTGCCCCAAAAGATGGCAGTCTCCACGCTTATTTTTCGATTATCAGAAGATTTTGGGACTCCTTGGGATTCAGTATGTGACTAAAGTAATTTAGGTTTCAACCACGAGAAGATGCCAGAGCTCGTCTATAGTGGCCTACAGGTCTTCCCTCTAAAAAGAGGGAAGCTGTTTTACTAGATGTTTTTCAGAAGACAGTGGTTTAAATCATTAGGATAGCAAATAAGAGGACCCAGTTACCTACTATTAGTGGCTTAGATAATACAACTTTAATGATAGCTGACATTTTTAGGATCTATGGGAAGAAAAAAAAAAGGCAACATGAAGTTCACAATGCATAGAGCTACCAAGCTTTCATATGCTAATCAGCTAGTTTTACATTGACATTACTGCTGCATTTTACAAGAAGTAGAAAAAGTCTACCTACAGCTTACACTCTTACTATGCTTACCTTAAAACATTTAAGACATGGCTAGGGTGTATCTATGATACATGATTTACAGTTACAGATCTCTGTTAATCACCACTTAAGAGAAGTCAGATGTGAAACTGGCAGAACACTTAATTGTTAATGAAATTTTAAAAGCAATTTCTTGTTTCTTTGTGCAAGATCCAAATGCTAACCCATGATGTAATGCAGATCTCATGCCAGATACACGGGAGAAAAGAAGTGCGCATTCCTTACTCTTGCTTTCATGTTTTCAAGTTATGAAGCTGAAAACGAAGCTACTGATTCCTATAGATGTCTGCAAGTTTTGATTGCCCCAAGCCATAATAATGGCCCACTCAATTCCACTGCTTTGGGTAATTTCAGTTATTCTATTTAGGGTGAAGCAACTTAAAGCACAACACTGGTATTGCAAACATTTTCTCAATTCATTGTTTCTTGCAAACAAGTTTCACATGTATAAAGCCTTGCTTCACTGCCCTGGTTAGATGCTGATTTCCAGAACAGATACCATAGTCTCAGAGCTTTGAGGAAAGACAAGAAGGGAAATTTCTTCAGGATAGAGTCCTGCAGTCTAAGGAAGCAAGAGTCTTCAGGAAGGAATGTAAAGAGATCTAGCTCTAAAGTAAACACACTCTATTTCTCCAATGGAGAAGGCAGACTACAGTCTTTTGTTGACTGTTACCTAATTTTAAACTCAACACAAAGCCAACAATTTAGACACTCATCTCCTAGTAAGTGAGAAACAATGCTGAAAGGCCATACTGATGGAGCAACTGACTTCAGCCCTTCATGACACACTTGGAAGTACAAATTAAGCAGGTATCTTCGTATGTAACAAGGCAGAATCCAGCCCACTGAAGGCACAATCTTGTGGAATGCCTTTTTTTTTTTTTTTTCTCCAAGGGACTTCTATAGATAGCTTATTTTAAGGCTAGAACTGGGATGAAATACAGCTGAAAAAACTTGTTTCAGGTACCTTCTCAGTCTTTGGTGAGGAAAGAGATACTCCCAGCAAGTAACTGTGGTGGTGTTAGAAATCAGCTACTATTTCTTCTGGATTTTTATTTGTTTGTTTTTCTAATTAAAAAGCCATTTTAATGGCCATTTACATCCTTCATGTGAAACCTGGTACAATTAAGTAAAAATTAAAATGCATCTATCAAGCTTATGCAATATCTTCAAGACATTCAAAGGGAATCCACATAGAATCCTGCTTTGAGAATTCTTTGTTTTGCTCCAGGGATGTTCTCTTTCTCACCTTATTTTACTCATCTTTTTTCTCTACCATTTCTGTGGAACTTATTTTGCAAATGCCAAAGAGACCCTTCTGCTTTCTGAGCCTTTATATTACAAACCCTCTTCCACCCAGGCTTGCACCACCTCCTACTACTTTGTCTAGGACTAAGTTTTGCAGATAAACAAGATGTCTTCCTACATATTTGCTCAACATCAAACACCAGTTGCAACAGATGTAGATAGAACAGCAAGTGACAGCTATAATGAAAGGTTGCTCAACGACCTTATTAGAAAAGCCCATTTTTATTTGTTTAGTTTTGTCAAACAGCTTGTCAGCCAAGGAAACTTCAGCCTGCCTACTTGAGACAGTTCCAGTACTGCAGTTCAACCAGATTTTAAGCAAGTATGTCACAATTGTAGCTTCAAGACAGTCTCATTATTTCAGTTCAAGGTGCCATACCCCTTGCCCCAGCACCAGACTGAAGTTTGACAAAAGTATAGAGCTGTCTGGGATGTGACTCAAGTCACATTCCTATGAAAGTGGGGTTCTAACAAGCCTCTGAAAAGGTGCCTATTTACCCATACTCTGAGATTTAAGTAAATGGCCTTAAGACTGCATCTGTTGCCAAGCTCCCTTACGCCCACAACTGAGCTAAGCTCTTTCTGCCCTTATTGCAGACTGCGGTCAGAATATCAATGCCCCCGGCTCCTGTGCCTGCTGCCAGCTCTGAGCCCTCAGGGCGGACCTGCCTGATGAGGGGCAGCATAACGCACTCGAAGGAGCCGCCGGTCTCACAACCGGCAGAAGAAAGGTCACGGAGAAGTGCAGCTGCCGCGGCAGCTTCAAACCGCGTCGCTTCGCTTCAAGGTCAAGCTCGGACTGCCCGAAGTGGGGCGGGCGGGAGACTGACAGCCCTGGCAGCCTTCTCAGTCCGAGGTGACGGACGACAGGGGCGCAACGGCGCCACAACGGGCCTCGCGCCCTCGCCAGTCCCCGCGACCGCCCCCTTGGCACCTCTGGGCCGCTTAACCCTCGCAGGCCCCCCCCGGGCCTCCTGCTCCCTGCCAGGCTCCTCGCCTCCTTCTTCTGCCCCCGCCCAAGCGCCGACGAAGGACGAGCCCGGCAGTGGTCAAACGACGCCGCCCGGCGCCGCTGCTGTCTCGGGCACCCCGAGGCTGCGAAGCACGGGGGCGGTTGGGGAAGGGATACCAGAATCTCGGGCACCCGCTCGAGGAGGGCGGTGGGAGCGGCCGCCCGAGCCGGCGACGACCCTCTCCCCGCGCTCACCTCATCAGGTAGTCCCTGAACTCCTTGCTGCGTACATAGTCCACGGCCTTGCGGCCCAGCGCCCCCGCCATGGCGGCCTCGGCGGCAGGAGCACCCAGCCCACCCGCCGCGCTCACTGTCACCACCAGTAGCGGCGGTGACAACTCCTCAAACCACCCCCCAGCGCCCGCTTTACGGCAGCGCCCGCGCCACCGCCCCCTCCGTCACCATGGCGCTTTCGGCGCCTATTGGCCGCGGCGGCCCCGCCTCCGCCCTCGCCGGCTCCGAAACCGGGAGGATGGTCGTGGGCAGGGGGAAAGGCAGCGTGCCGTAAAGCAACGCGCCGGCTAGAGGGGGGGATGTCGTCGCAAAGGTCGACCAGGAGAGTCGCCGTCGGCAGAGCTGCCGGCGTTTCTCTGCGGCCCGTGGGGAAGAGCCGCGCCGCGGCTTTCCGAGCCGCTATTGGCTGCAGGGAGGCGGCTCCTGGCTTCCCATTGGCCGCCGAGGGGCGCATCTCGGACCCCGTGGCGTCTCGCTCCGCCCAGTCAGTGGCCCTTGCCAGCGGCCGCCGCGGGGCTGCAGGCGGGTGTGGCGGGGTTGCGCTCGTGGGGTGTGCGGGGGGGTGTCCGGAGGTGTGCGACTGGGGGGTGCGGCTGTGCGCTCGCAGCCCCCCGATACGTGGTGCCTGCGTGCGGCCGCTCAGGCGCCGGTCCAGTTGCCTCCAGACTGGATCGGGTCGGCCCACGCGCAGGACTGGTGCCGAGCAGCTCCGACCCCAGCAGGGCACGTCGAGGGGGGCTCCCAGGGAAAGGAGAGCGCCCACGGCAGCTTCTGTCACGCCGTCGGCGGGCATGCCGTGCCCGCGTTGCTGTTTGTTTTCACCCGGAGCCCCGGCGAGGCTGATGGGCGAGTCCCTGCTTCCTCGCCAACAAACGGTGTTTTCCCTGACACCGCCGTGGCTGAGGTGACTGAAGACACAAACTTAAAGTAGCGCAGTGGCGCGTAAAGCAGGGGGCTTGCAACTGCTTCAGTGACTTTTCAACGAGATAATCCAACGGGGTTTTTAAGAGCCCACTTTCATGAACTTCAGGTTTTGGAGCTGAGAGTGCTGGATTACAACAGAGCACCGCAACAGTTCAGCCTTTACCTCTGTACCTGGAATGGTCTAAGATCCCATCACTCATCAGCACTTTCTATTTCATTACCTGAGCAGGAGTTACTTATTTAGAAGGGAAGATAAACTCTAACCTTACTAATACCATCTCCATAAAATCTGGGACATACAAACCAATACCCGTATGTGCATTACTCCTTTTATCTTTGCTCAGGGCACTAGAGATAGTAAAGAAGTATGCTTATCTCCTCTGCTTCCCAAAGATTTGCAGCCTCAGTTTTTACAGTCTGGAACTGGGCTGAGAGTTCAGCTTGCAGCATACCTACACTTCACAAGAAGCCCTGGAGGCCATGGCTGCTTCATTTCTTTCTGCTTCCCTTCTCTTCCCTGCATGTTCTCAGAAAAGAAAAAAAAAAAAAGAGAAAAAGAGTAAGAGCTCTGCACCCTTCTCCTTGCTTACTTGCTTGGAGAGCAGCAGGTTTGACAAAAAGCATCATGTAGACACATCTTCTCATTTTTTTGTATCCACAGCATATGATATGATACCTCACAACCACTCCAGGCTTTGCTGTGTGGGAGAAAGTGTTTTAAACCCCTTTGTGTACAATGTTATGAAAGCCAAAATGTAGCCCAGCATATTTCTGTGGATTTCATATTTACAAGTAGCAATGTGAATCTGAACGAGGTATCAAAGAATCATTTATTCTAGTTGATTAAATTTACACTGACAGAAGGTCTATGGAAATCAGTTCTGTATGCTCAGACAAAAATCTCATGTAGTGGGGGATTCCACATATCCTATGTGGCCAGGCTCAGTCATTAATATAGCTACAGTTTTACCTAAAAGTAGAGCCTTATTCTCCTTTACTGAAGATTTGACATTTTTTTCTTCCTTATGTATCGAGAAAAAACAATGACCTTCTGTCTGCATTGAAAGGCAGCGTTCTTGTACTGGAGTAAACACGTTATTTTGACCTTTTCTCACAGGCTATGCCTTTTAAGTCTTTTAAACTTTTGCTTACTCTGTTTTTGTTTGCAGCTTTCTTAAGTCATAGTCCCAATGAGGGTCATGATGCCTCAGTCAAAGTATTACCAGCAGTGCAGTACCCTTTTCTAATTTTAAGATTGTCTCACTTTGTTTTCAAAGTAGTTAATGGAAAAGCCATTAACTAGAAATGTGGCCAGAATAAACCAGTCCCACATGACAGGCTCTACTGGTTATACCACAAACAGAGCTAGCAAGGATTTGAAGTTTGCTTTTGCTGCAGTTCTCTATGTATTTATAGTGGGTTTATTTGCATACTATTTTTTAGGGTTCTTACAAGGATACCAGAAGCCATGCTCTTGACAAGCCCATGTTAGGCATACTTTTAAGCATGTTGTTTCCCGAGTGAACATTAACTGATTGTTTAATAAAATATCCTAGCTTGCTTTTTTTTTTCTTTTTTTTTTTTTTTTAATAGCAGAATTGGGGCATTTGACTTATAATTTGCTGGGTTGTTGTTAACCCCTTCTCTTCAGACACATGCTATTTTGCAGTGCTGGATTAACTGAAAAAATACATAGCACTCTAGAAGGAGCTATAGCTCATCTTTGAAAACATTTTCCAAAATCTTTTCTTAGTGCTGAAAAATACAGTAGCTAGCAGGTAACAGTTCTCACACTGACTGTGGAGCTGGCACACTCTGTCACAAGATCAGCACGTATCATTTCTGATATTAGTAGTTTCTATGTAAAAACTGATCAATTGGGATAAATTATTACATTATGGAGCTAGAGGCATTTCATCATCTGCAGTTCTCAAGAAGATTTGGAGTAGGATCAAATATCAAAACAAACCCATTTATTTACATCTGTGGACCTGCAAAAAAAGCAATGGTGTAATATAAAACCACAAGACAGACCTTCCTCTATCAATGGCCAAAGGAACACTGTGATGTAGGAATTATAATGGACAAAGTCAAGAAGTGGAAAGTAAAATAGATGCAAAATGGGTCTGGAAAAAAAAAAAAAAGTGGATTGCAGAGACATAAATATTGGCAAAATAACAGCTACTGCGTGTGATTAACAATTGTAGGGGAGCCACACAACAGCCGCAACAGCCTCACAGCAGGAATTGAAGCAAGGGGTGCTACCTGTAACACCCTATAAGGGGTGTTACCTATATAAACAAAAGATAAAGGTTTTTTTCAGCACAGAAGACAAGCATTCCAGGCAATTGCTGCAATTATCACTGCTTTTCCCTGCCTTACATGCAAAAAGACCCATCTGTCATGATTATCATACAGTTGGGTGGGTCTGAACACTTGAAGCTTTTATTGATGTAGTTATTCCTGTTATTCTAAACTATATACATAAGAATCAGAAAAACACTGGCCCTAACATGGTTTATGTAATGTATGCATAGAAACCAGCTAGTTCGGTGCTGTGAAAAACATGTAAAGTCCAAAGCTGTATAGGCAAGGGGAAACAGAGTACAACACTCTGGCAGAGTGGGAGCCAGGTTTGCAGCAAGGCTGCACAGGTCCTTTTTCTCCGTGCCTGGGTAGCAGCCTGGATGAGCTGGAGACCACTGCTCAAGGGTGGAGGCAGCACCCCACTGCTGGGCTGACTGCCAGCTTCAAACCCTGTTCGAGAGGTGGGAAAAAACCAAAATCAACCCAAAACAAACAAACCAACCCAAACAATACTTTCCCCTACTTAAGCTTAGAGTACAACTATTCTTAAGGGCAAGTTTTCTCCTGAGATTTTTGTCCCTAAAAGCTAAATGGCTCTAGATGAAGGATGGACCCTGCACGAGTAGCACTTCGTGTGTGTGTTGGGGCGGAGCATTGGGGCAGCCGGAGGATGTGGCTTTTCTGTGATGAGGCTTCTCTGAATCCTCAATTAGTCACACATGATAAAGCAGACAGACAAAATTGCAGCTAAAATTACTTAAGCCAATATCATGCTGCAATATGTGCAGTGGTGGTGGCTATACCTATCGTCATGGTTTTATTGTCACGAAGACTGATTTTAGATGTTTTAAGATCTTTTTCTGGGCTGAGTTTCTTTCTACTAAACTAAGTAAGTTTACTTATTTAATAGTGCTTCAAATGAGATACTTTTAGATTCTATTTTTAAATACAGCATTATATTTCTAGGGGTGTTTAGACTAAATCAGTTTTTACAACATGAGGAAAAAAAAATCTGATTAATGGCTTTTTTCACAGGTTACTTATACTTCCAGTTGGTAATGTAGATACAGGTGCTGGGGTACAAGGGTATAGTGATTACTATTTAAAAATGTATCTTTATAACAGTATTTTTTAATTTGGAAAGTTCTTTTTTTCTTAATTAAAGAGCACAGAACTGCTGTTTCTAGTATCGCCCCCACTGCAGTGCTGGTATCCTTTAAGCAATTGTTGATTATTATCTCGTGTTTGGGAAGGAAGGGATGAGGGCTGCTTGTCCAGTCAGGTGCACTCTGTACTTTATATTGCTAAATCAGGTCAGCTGGGGTAAGACAGCCTCTTCTTAAAAGACTGCCTTGCAAAATTCTCCTCCTTCACTCAGGGAAATCTTCTTTACAGTTAAATGACATATAATCACTTTCATCACTGTAATTATCATGTCCAGAGAAGCAGAGCAGGAGGGCTGGTAGTGCTTACTTGGCTACCTTCATCTCCTGGAAAGTGTCAAACTGGGCTGAAAAGCAGAGCTGGTTTTCTCATTAAAAGATATAATTTTCTATTCTATTTTGAAAAACCATTTCATTTTTTGGAGAAAGAAGTATCAATGATGTTGCATGAACATCTCAAGTAAGGATGTGAGGAGCTTTACTTCTTCCATTCCTGCCTTGCAAAATGTGTGCTGAAACACTTGTATTTCATGAGGAGAACTAGTCATTGGCTTTCTCCCAAGCTTTCTGTGTCTTTCTTTTTTATCAAATAAAAACATCCTACAGGTTGTAAGGATGGGCCTAAAATCAGGGTTCTGACTGATGCAGAAAGTGAAGGCATCACAGTTGAGATACACTTTTAATTAATGACAGTCATTTGAGCTATGTCCTTTTCTCGGGACTCATGGGTCTTTACTGAACTGAATCAATATAAATTTAGTAGAACATGATAAAAATACAGCCTCCTGGTATGTTACACTAGTAATAAATTTACTTACCATATTTAAACATGCTGTTTACCAGTACCTTGGCTCTCCTCAGCCTAAATAACTCAAGTGAGGCTGAAGGATGACCAGATGTTAGAAAAGTACAATTCTGTGCTTCTGTCCTCTTCCAGCCCTTTACCTGTCGTAGAAAAACTAATCAAACTACTGCAGCTGGAAAACCTTGAACATAAATATTGGCAGGCTTGATTTAGAAAACCAAGCAGATTGATTACACCAGGGCTCACTTTGGTATAATTACAGTGTCCTCAGTGGTGTTAAATCTGCTTAAGTTAGGGTCGATTTTTCACTTGATGGACTGAGATTTCTCCCACTCACTGGAGAAGTGTGAGAACAAGACAGTACCTAGGATGCCCCTGACTAAGTGCACCCTTTGCTGGGTTAAAAACTGTCTGGACAACTGGGCACAGAGAGTGGTTGTGGATTGTACCATATCTAGTTGGGGGTCTGGTGACCAGTGGTGTCCCCCAGGGATCAGTACTGGGCCCAGATCTATTCAACATATTTATTGATGACCCAGATGAGGGGATAGAGTGTACTGCTAGTAAATTTGCGGATGACAGTAAGATGGGGGGGACTGTCGATCTGCTGGAGGGTTGGGAGATGCTCCAGAGGAACCTGGACAGTCTGAGTGTATGTGCTGAGGCCAATAATATGTGTAGAGTCTTACACTTTGACCACAGTAACTCCCTGCAGTGCTACAGACAGGGGGATGAGTGGCTGGAGAGCGGCCTGGCAGAGAGGGACCTGGGAGTACTGGTTGATTACTGGCTGAACATGAGTCAGCAGTGTGCCCAGGTGGCACGGAAGGCCAATAACATCTTGGCTTGTATTGGGAATAGTGTGGCCAGCAGGTCTAGGGATGTAATTCTGCCTCTGTACTGGGCACTGGTGAGGCCTCACCCCGAGTACTGTGTGCAGTTCTGGGGCCCTCACTCCAAGAAGGATATTGAGGTGCTGGAGCAGGTCCAGAGGAGACCAATGAGGCTGGTGAAGGGACTGGAGGGAAAGTCTTAATGGGAGAGGCTGAGGGAACTGGGGTCATTCAGCTTGAAGGAGTCTCAGGGGTACCTCTACAACTACCTGTAAAGAAGCTGTAGTTGGGGTTCGGGCTCTTTTCCCAGGCAACTAGTGACAGGGCATGGCCTGAAGCTGCGCCAGGGGAGGTTTAGGTTGGATCTTAGGAAGCACTTAGTCACAGAAGGGGTGATAGAACACTGGAATGGACTGCCCAAGGAGTTGGTGGAGTCACCCTCCCTGGAGGTGTTTAAGGAAAGATTGGATGTGGTGCTTAGTGAC
>JANIJG010010562.1:11148-27086 GCA_024611175.1 Megaceryle torquata
TGGTCTAGAGAGACCTTACTGTGGCCTTTCAGTACTTAAAGGGGCCTGTCAGAAAGATGGGGACAGCCTTTTCAGCAGGGCTTGTTGTGATAAGACAAGGGGTGATGCTTTTAAACAAAAAGAGGAAGATTTAGACTAGAGAGAAGGATGACATTTTTTACACTGAGGGTTGTGAGACCCTGGCCCAGGTTGCCCAGAAAGGTGGTAGATGCTCCATCCCTGGAACTATTCCAGGTGAGGTTGGTCAGGGCTCTGGGCAACCTGCTGTAGTTGTAGATGTCCCTGCTCCCTGCAGGGGATTGGACTAGATCACCTTGAAAGGTCCCTTCCAATCCAAACCATTCTGTGATTCTGTGACTTGCTAGAGGAAGCCAAAGGTTGTCTTTGATTGAATTGGTGATGCATATCCAGATGGGGCCCCTGAAATCACCTTTGACCTATTTCTTTAGCTAAAAGAAAGGGAGAAAATTTCAGTAGACTACAGTGAATAAACAAGCTGTGGTCATACAAGATGAGTAACTTGAAGGTAAACATGTCAAAGTCCTTTCCAAAGCTAGAGGGATCAAAGTGAAATAAACAATAGGTCCTGGTGGACTTCTGCAAGGCCATTCAGGACTCAGCAGTTAGTCATTTAGGTTTATACAAGACCTAACAGAAAAAGAAAAAAGTACTGATTCAACTGTGTATACTTTTGAAAAATAGATGCATTTTACTCATATACCCAAATGTGCATATGTAAAAGTGAGATGGGTGGTTGTAACAACCTCCAAACTCTGTCCTTTTGTTATTAGAAAGATTTGAAACACTGTGTCTTGCAGACATTTGAAGCCATCTTTTGTACAGGTATTGATGTCTCCAATGAACATTAAGTGATGATACTACAGCTTCAGTTCACAAGGGCTATCTTCTTATTTACAAGAGATATCTTGTTTTTTTACACCGAGACCCTTATGGATTACATGCCAGTCTACACTGAAAAGCTGTGCAATACCTAGCTACTGATCCTTGGCACCTCGAGTGGACTTCGGTGTCTGCCTTGCACATCCAGCTTCGCTGTGTGGTCAAGAAGGGGAGAGTTAGCTCTGCCAAAGTGGAAGCCAAACCTTTTCTGCTGAGCAGGAAGCTCAACCTAATCAAGAGAAAATTTGGAGTAGAGAAACACCCTTCTTGTGACACCACTTTACTGTGACTTCGGTGCTTCTTTCTGCTCAGCGTGTGCCTCCTGAAGGCTGTGCAGAAGTAGATTTTTACGGCTGGCTGAGAGCAGCTCCTTCTTTTCTGTGGAAAGCTCAGGAGGAGGCAGTGTGAACATTGTTACTGCATCACATGAAAACCCCATGATTCCAGTACTTTCCAAGCGTGCTACAGCTTAGAGCAGGGAACCCCATTATCTGCTTCCTTTGTTGGTCAAACCCACACACCCTACCTCCTGTGAGCATGATGCAAGTTCCCAACTGTGTGGGCTTATTTAAAGCTTTTTGGACTAAGAAGAAGGACTGTCACTCTGCAGCAGGGCATCCTGATGGTGGTGGATGTGCAGCACTTCCATACTGAGTCCTATTCAGCACAAATCTTTGCTACATAATACCTCAGGAAAGATGCTCCAGCAATGCTTGTCACAGAGGTGAAACGACTCTCACTGGATGTGATCTTTGGTATTTAGGATTTACCAAAAAGTATTCTTATGGGAATTATTCTTATTGGGGATTTACAATCTTGAAGCTAAGCAAGGCAGGGGCTGGGGAGTGGGGCAGTGTTTTCCCTGTAGAAGCAACTTCTTTCACTGTCATTATGCATTATTATGAACAGCATTTGTATTTGCTATTGATAATTCACTTCCCTTCTTCCTTCCTCTTTTTTCTTTTTTTTTTCTTTTTTCTTTCTAAACCCAGGATACTGTGATTAGGATCTCACAGCCTCTCTATCTGTCTGTCTTGGGGTACATCTTACAGGTGTGCAAAGCCTGTGTAAAGTCAGTCAGTTCATGAGTCATCACTAAGCTCCAGGCTTTGGAAATTTAAAAATTCAAGGTTTTGTGGTCTAATTTTCACTCACTTTTATAACAGCCTAATTCTAATTGGAGAGCTTATTCAAGCTTAAAGCCTTCTTTACCTCTTTGTATTGGAAGGTTTCACTCGTGTGTGACATCTATTTGTTTAAGGCCCTCCTGTGGTTCACAAGATTAGTGCACTATTAATGCTACTGTATTTTATTTTAAGGTAATGATTTTTTAACTTTCTTTGGGGAGCACCATTTACCCTCTCTTGCTACAGGTTTTAACCATATTGCATCAATGGTGTGAAACAGGGTTTTCAAAGTTAACATTGTGGGTAAACATCCCAAAATTTCAGGCGGCTACCCTACATTGTCAAAGACAGCAAAGATTCTCCACACCTACCACAGTAAAGACACAGAATTAAACAGAGAAAAAATATTACATTTTTTTTTTGTGGCCTAACAATCTTTGAATTAATCTTTGGAGTTCATCCATCAATCTTGTGGAAACCTGAGCTGTTCACTCAGTGCCAACTACTTGTGGTAGAGCGGTATGAATGCATGTCATAGTTGAGGCCAAAAGAGATCATCGTAACATTTATATTAATTTCCAGATTACTTCAGGCTATTGAAGTAATTCACTTGCTTCCATACTAACCTTTTGTCTGCTAAAGTGTATCTACTGAAAGTGACTGAGTGAAACGGCGAACCCCTTTTCTATTTTGATGATTTTGTTCCAGTGAATCACCAGCCTCACTATTATTTCCACTCTTACCTTATTTCCACTCTGCAGTGAAGTGGATTTTGCACCCAGACATTTGCCTTTTTTTGTGCTCTGGTCTGGCTCTCTGTGCTTCCAGAAGTGTGATTTTTCTCCCCGTGAAGATACTTGTAGGCAATAATCAAATCACCTCTCAGCCATCTCTAGACTGAGCTGAACAGATCAGGGTATTTAATCATCTCCATGGCAGGCATTTTATGTTTTTTTTTTTTCAATGCATCTGAACTCTGAATGCTTTAAACATATTCAGTGATATTAATTTGTGCATTTTAAAAATGGAACTTGAGGCCTGAATGATGGGTTTTGCATGATGTTTCCTTACCTTTAACATATCTCTTCTTCACTTTAGAAGCCAGGGATGGAGCTTCCAGTTACAATGGTGAAATTTTTCTCAGAGTTCTTATAGATCAATTTTTAAGAGTATCAAGTGCTTGTTGATGATATTGACTGAAAGTTTTGAGAAGACTGAAGCACTGGTGTTTAAGCAGAAGACACGGCCAATGGTAATATATTTCCCCAGTTAAGCATCCTACTTCAGACGAAGCATAATCTGGAAGGAAGCTTCTGTGACTGAGGGACCCACCCAGCCTGTTTCAGCATGAATTTTTAGCTGTTGCCTGCATGACAGTGGAAATATTCCTGACTTGAATTGCTGTAAATGGTATAAAAACATACAAAATTTAAAGGTCATCTTAGTGTAAGAACAACAATTTTTGCATGTGTTGGTTGAGGCATTAATATATAACTCACCTTGGTTCAAATGACAGTGCTGTATTTTTTGTCACAGACTATCTGATGGTAGAAGATCATGGGGCCACTTGGAGACTTCCTGGAACTGGGGATTGTGCAAGTTGTGTGAATGTGCATGTTAGGTATCTGACATGACCTTCACAGAAGGTTGCTGTCATTCCCAGAGAATAGTAACAACTTTGCACCTGAATTGCAGAATAAAGTCGTAAAAGATGAAGTCATAAAGAATAAAGGTAAAACACACTTTCATGCTTCACGCTGACTAACCTGTTGGAGAAGCAGATAGCTTGAATGGAGAAGTAAAGCAAGGAACTGATTATAACTAGAGTTTACAATAGAGAGTAGAGCTCAGAGAGTAATAATTGGAAAGTCTGTGTAAATGCACTGGTAAACTTCATTTGCATGCTTTAGTAGGGAGACTATCATTAAAACTGAAGCAAGCTTTCTGCAAGAGGGGAAGTGTGAAGCTTTGTGACTGTGGCTGTTTTTACCAATGACTGCCAAACCTGAAGGACTGGAAGAATCAAATGGGCAGGAGCATGCCAAGCCAAAATAACACCCAGTCTCACCACAGACAGTGAGTCATCAGTCTTTTTATAAACTAATTTCCTCAACAAAGAGTGGAATTGAGCTCAGGCCAGCTTTCCTTGTTTTAGAAAACAGTGAGAACACCACAAATAGCTCTCCAGTCCATCTAGATGAATGGACAGGGAACTCGCTCTTCCATCTTTAGCAGCCAGTGCACTACAAATTTATCTATAGTTAACCTGAATAGCTGGGCATAGCCTAAAATCTTTGACTTCAGTCTCATAGCTTTTAATGCAAAATCTCTGCTTCCTGTGATCTTCAGACATTTGCCATTATTGTTACAATTATTTGCCTCCATGTAGTGCCTGAGGTGCTTGGCCAGAAGTTAAGCTGCCCCTGAACAAGGTGCTATTCAGGCATATAACAAGACTTTATGAGCCTCAGGACAATTCTCATGGTACACAACATGTGGGACACAAAAAGTGGGTGAAGCAGCCAAAGGTGAACTAAAAAGGGATAAAGCAGGAGGAAGATATAAGAAGGAAATGAAAGATTAAAGAGCAGAATCACAAAGGGGATGGAAGTTGTTGGCTATCTTCTTTTTCTTTTTTAAATAAATGTGATCTTCTCCATCTAGGGAAAAAACCCAAAACAAAAACATGGTTACTTATCAGTAAGTGCAGAGATTTAAGATGGTTGCTGATGAAGATTTCCTAAAAGGGCCATGTCTTGTATCAGGCACTTGAGTATATTCTGAAAAGTGTTCCTATCAGACATCTCATTTATTTGTTTTCTGGGGTTGGGGGTTAAGACTTGCGTTTGCCTGCTCGGGGCCTGGTGTGCCACAGGGCTTCCTGGCCAGGTCCTCTGCAAAGTTATATATGTTCAACACTGGCTGAACTTGACTAATTCCTGATCATGGTCATGTTAAAGGAAGAATTAGAGGAGGAGAAACAGCCTGTGTTTTTTCCTCTCTTAGTTTTCCCATTTGGATATTCTTATATATGATTAAGGTTCTCCAGAAGAGTCTCCTTTTCTAACCACTGGGCCTATAAAGACAGGTGTCCAGGAGTCATTGGTCTGCCTGCCAGAGGAGGCCATAAAAACTGAAAGATAGACCTGCAGGACAGAAGCTCGGTAAGATAAAGGAGAAGTAATGCATAGTAGGGGCACTGGAATGCAGAGGAAAATGATGAGGAGGGACACATGTGTCCTAGTGATGAAGAATCTTGAGGACTAAAGGAGCAGGAAAGGTCATTTATTTTAGGGACAGAGAAAAGAAAGGAAGAACAAAAGTGTGAGGAGGACAGAAGCAGCTGTCAGGAGAACAGAGGCATGAGACTACCTATGGTAAGAGCAGAAATCCTATGAGTAACATATTTGAAGTCCCAATTTGCTTGGTTATGCTTGCTTGGACCTGAATCACATGCAGTTTCTCTGTATCTGGTACCACATTCTGTTCCTGTGGGGAGCCTGAGGCAGGCTCGCCGTGTCTGCAATGCTGCTGTGGCTGATGGAAATCCACAGCTGTGAATGATGGTGTAACGATGTGCAGGCTCAGAAGCGGTAATGCCAGGGAAGCAGAACCAATCCTTCATCCAAGGAGAGACTGATTTTGCTTTTGTGGTCACTAATAAGTACAGCAAGCAGAAAAGGCTATGCAGGTTTCTTGCCAGCAACCAGCAGTTTTCAGAAGAACCATACCTTTGAAGATCTCTAAGAGACAAGGGAAATCCATGCCAGGTAGCTCATTTGTCTGGTAGTGAAATCCTACATCTGTCTAGTGGGTGAACTGTCTGACTGATGAGAGGTTAAAGGCTTACTTGTTACTTCCCAAAAGAGAGGTTTGAGTATTCAGGCTGCACAGCAGAAACAGCTCCAGGTATAATTTTAAAAGGCAACCGTGTGCTTGTACTGTGACCAGCGCATGGCATTCAAACATGGCCAGTGCTTGGGGACTGGAAAGGAATTATGCAAAACTGAGCAGGATCTTTTTTTTTTTTTTACTTTTTCTTTCTTTCTTTTTAATTTTTTATTTCTTTGTAAAGAAAGTAAAGGATGGGCATGCCAAGCCAAAATGGCCAAGTACAGACAAAGGTGAGCACTGAGGCTTTCCCTCAGGGGCCATCTACAGTAAACTCTTGCCCTGGTAGAGTACAGTTCCTCATCACTCCTGCCAGGAGGGACCCAGCATTCAGCCAGCCCTTCAGCACAATCACAGCTCTTTGAAGTTAGTTTGCACAGTTTCACAATATTGTCAGCCCACATCACAGCAGGGCAGCAGCAGCTGAGGCCAGCAACAGTAGCAGCAGCAACACTGTATACAGTGCACAGAAAAAAGGGAGCAAAGAACTTATTTGCAAACAGTTGTAGGTAACAATATAGAAAGTCCAAAGTTCATAATTCTGCTATAAAAATATTACACTTCATAAAACCATGTACTATAAAAAAAATTCTATTCAGAAACGCTGGTAAACATAATAAATATCTGTACACTGGCTGCCCTTTTCATACAGGAAACATAAAAAGCATGAGCCTCAAAAATCATCATTTGTAAACATGAATATGGAGCCTGTAAACAAAGTGCTAGGTCATGGTTCATATTGTCAAATTCATTTAATACAACGCAAGTAAACCTCTTGCACATATCATCACTTAATGGCCAGACTCCAGACTGCGACAGGAAAGAGGATTCTGCTCTGAACTCTCTCCCTCATTTCAGTGAAGATGCACACAGGTTAAGGAACTCATACAACAAGATGAAGGAGGTGAGATTTGGCTCCGAGTAGCAAATAAGAAACACTATTTTAGCGATTGGTTTTCATTTTCATCACTTCAAAATGCTTATTTCCATCCTTTCCTTTCAAAATTCACCTTTATCAAAGAGGGCATACATTTTCCTCATCCGCCTTTCTGGCTGTGGCATCTCTGAAAACTGACCATAACACCCATTTAGGAGACATAAGGGAGCACACATTAACACTGTAACTATGCATAACAAAGGAATAAACAGTGGTTGTACATTTCAACACTGAACATGATGGTTTACACAACACAGGCTGATGCAAAGGGCCAAATTCTTAATTTTAGACTCTAAATTTTGGGCTGTAAAACATTTTCATGTACAAGCTTGTACTGACATGCATGATCAGATGCCTGGTTAGATGGCTGCTGTGCATGCGTTATCACATAGTTGTACATGGAAATGCAAGGTCTAGGTTCACAAAACTTATGAATATATTTTATCTAAAATTTGTTTCTAAGAACTACTGTGACTTCATTTGCACTGTAACGTTGTTCTGCACAGGTTTCTACCTACTTTTCACCTAAATACTGAGCATTTTAGTTCTGTACACAATAAGAAGCTTACTTTTAATTTCATTTTCTGAGTTTAAACACTCAAATTTTTGCTAAATTTCAGAATACAAGAGGATGTGCAACTGTTACTTGTATCTGCTGTGAGCAGACACGGAGTGGGGAGTGTGGGATTGCATTGAAACAGCACTGAGGTACCAGAAGCAGCTCAGCCACAGTGTCTTGGGACAAGACAGGGTTTTAGGAGCAGAGTCAGCTAGGAGGGAAGAATACACACTTCTAAAGGATTATGATGTATACTTCAAATGATGGAAAGAAAATGGGTTTTCACATTTTTTTCATGAACTATATTAAAGCATCTTATTAACATTATTGTAGGCCTTTTTATTTTAATGTAAGGAATAATCTAAGGTGGTTGGCCAAATTGTGCTGCTTGTCTATCTTTCATGATTCAGCTATGTGACCCTGAAGTTCAGGTGGGTCTTGTTTAAAGGCACCATCCGCAGATGTTCAACAAGAGAACTTTGCTTCTAAATATTTGCTTTGGTGTTTTTCCTACGCATCTTAAGACAGAGCTTCAAAACACCTGAATGCAATAGCTTTTCAGTGAAAGCTAAGATAGCTTGTTTTCTGCTACAGTAATCTGCTTTATCTTCCATGTCTGCCTTACTCCTATTAGGGATCTAGAAAGCTGTAGCACTCCACACAATCAGGAATTTCCTCTATAAAATTGGTGATTTAAAAACAAACCCCAGGATTTTTTCTATCCTCTTTATAAAGTCAATGATGGCAAAAACAGAGTCAAATGATGTCCCTACAGCATGTCATCTGTGGCCTTACACCTTCTGGTTGCAGGGAGTTTATACAAACTTGTAGCAAATTTTCAGAAGCCTGGATTTGTCCTCCCCCTCTGTGTGCACAGCTTGGCACCGGTCACCTGCTGCTGTACAAACATCCCACTATTTGTCACCCTGACTCTGAGTCACACCCAGCTTAGCTCAGCATAAGCCAGAAACAGAGGGACAGAGGTGATACTGAAGTTGTAGCCAAACCAATGTGTCGACAGCACAGCTGGCAAAAAAAGAATCTGTTGCCTTCCAGCTGGTCCAAGCCACTTGTTCTGATGCACAAATATTTGTTTTGTCCCATTGTGACCTGGGTAAGGGAAGTTTTAAAGGACAGATGAGCAGCTGAGGACAAGAGAAAGTGCCTGCCAGCCTTTTTTAGCAGCAGCACTTGCATACGCTGTCGTAAGATCTGTGGATTGGTGGCATAAGAAACACTTGTGGCAGTCATTGCTTAGGAGATGATCCAAGACCTGGCATAAATTCACACACAGCAATTGCCATACTCAACCAAGGTCTGGATGTGTTCAGATGTACCGGAGTCACGTACAAGTTGTTAGAGAGAGCACTGCACTACACAGGCAAAACCAGCCTATTCCTTAAAGATCTGCATATTGATTTCTACAAGTCTGATCTACCCTATAAGCCAACAAGATTTATTGTCCCTTTCAAACTCGGTCCAAACCTATTCAGTCATAAGTCTGGCTAAAAAGTGTCCCAGTAGTACATTTAGGGTTAGATGAAGCACAGGGACACAAAATCTGTACTTTGTAAGAATGTGACATGGAACATCATGTCATATCATGTCATACAAGATGTGCTTCTCCCAGCAATCTGTGCCTGGGTTATCCGCAGTATCTGAGGCTATCTCAGGGAGCTGTTGAAGATGATTTTCTGGGGAAGCAAATTAGAATCTTTAGCTGAACTTTTTTTTTTTTTTTTTTTTTTTTCAGATGTAGAGATTGATTACAAAGTGTCTGTGAGGGTCACTTGTAGTTTGCTGAAAAAGTCTTTATAAATAGGCTTTATAAATGCTATCTGCTGTTAAAACTTGCTTAAACAAGTAAAAATTCATGGAGTACTGGGAGTGGGGGTCAACTCTCCCTCTGAGCATCTCCCACAGCTTTGCCATATACACAAGCTGTGGTGTAGGAACTAGTGTAACTCTTCCCATGATCTTCTTCAACAGGGCCATTTGGCTTCTTTAAAGTTCTGGAGCTGCAAAGGTGGGGTCCAGCTCTGTGAAGTACGGGGACATGCCTCCTCCCTGCTGAGTAGATTTCCTTCTGCTGAGCCGAATGCCAGTTTTTGAAGTGACTCTCTAAGATGAGCCACGTCTGCGACAGACACACTTTAGTATGCCTTGGATGGTCATTGCTTTGCGCACCTTGATGGTTCAGAAATGTAACTATATTATCTGTAATAGCCTAAGGCACTAGATTACTTTGGGGACTAATAACCTGCAAGATAATATGAGCTAATTCAAAGTGATTTTTAGACTTTCAGGAGTTAAATGTAACATTTAGTAAAAGTCCCTTAAGAATAAAATAGAAGTGGAGAGAGAGGGGCTAAGCCTTTTTCAGTTAAATTTTCTCCTAGGAAGAATAGGTGCTTATTGCTGAGCTGTACTGTAGCAAGGAGTCTGGAAAGGAGATGCTGGTATAAAAGCAGCCAGAGCAGCAATTAGGCCATGGCCATGCACCTTCACCTGATCCCAGCTGGGCTGGAGGAAGTGGTGGGTGCTATCAGACTGAAATGCTGAGCGCCAATGGCACATTCCTCCCTCTCTGCCAGGAGCAACTATCCCTCAGATTTGCTGATGGAGGCTCTTCAGTCCAAGGGCGTTTTATCAGGAAGACTGACAGTGGAAACGGTTTAATTTGGTTCATCTTGACTGAAACAGGACAGAAAACCCTCAGAAGAGCAAGCCTGGGGAGGGAGGAATGATCTGCTACGGGAGTGCATGGACATGCACAGCTAGCACAGGGGTGGGTCTAGATGGGACAGTTTCTTCCACGGATGGGCACAGCCATGTTTCCACACCCAGAGTAACCACTACTGTTTTCAATGATGGATTTTCAAGAATGTTGCAGACAAAACTCTTCTAAGATCACCTCAAGCACTGACTACACTTCTATCCTCATTTGGACAAGCTGGGACAGCACTTTTTTTGTATGTGTATTTCCATATACACACACACGTGCATAAATCTGGGTGCACTGACAACAAAATCTTAATAAGCAAACCCCATTACATGTAATTTATAGGCTTATAAAGTAATTAATGAGCATAATTGTCATTCTGTATATGGCCCAAACCTTGTATAGTTAATAGGGTGATAGCTAGTGGGTTAGAAAGAGCTAAACCAGAAAGAGATTCAAACCATTAAATTTCATGAAGAGCAATATTCTGTAAACTTGGCCTACAATAATATTCAGGTTTAAAAAATGCTAAAAGAATTAAGACTGAATATATTAAGAGGGAATTAGACTGTTTTCAATGGCTATGAAGAGAAAGCAAAATGAAGCAACCAAGAGATCTCAGTGGGAGACAAAAACTGTTCATAATATTTACACCACTTTTTGTGCCCATATACAATACAATTACACTGACCATTAAAATATATTTCGTTGAAAAAACACAAATCATCTGGTACCCCAGAAAATCCAGTCCTCCCTCCAGGTTTCCCTTAGCATCCCTGTGCCCACCTTGTCTTCTTCCAGGGCAGAAGTCTCTTCCGTGGAAACAAGGCCTGGCCAGAGCTTTTCTGCATCAGCCAGACTATCCCCTGCCTGTGGGCTCTCCTTGCAGCGTGCTGCTAGCAGAAATATATGAGACTTAACTTCTAACAGGGGGGAAAATGTAAAGGCAGCAAAAAGCTGATACTGAGCACAGCTTAGCTGGAGGAGAGACTGCGGGCTGATGTGTATCTGACCACAGACACATACCTGCACGTGTTTGCACACATCAGCCCAAGCCAATGCAGCCACAGTGTGAAGTTTCACAGCGTTGTTTATTCTGGAAAAGAGAAAGGCTTCAAGGAGAGCTGCTTTGCAGCACACCTCTGTGCACAGCACATAAACCTGAACATTAAATATCGGTTTAAATTATTAAGAATAAATTTAAATTTAAAAATAGGCTAATGCAACATACAAAATTCAGTCAACACTGGAACAGAACTACTTTTAGGAAGCATATTGCTATAGCAAATGCAACTCCTTGATCCCTTGGACACTCTGAGGCAATGATCTCATCATTCCAGTCCGGCACTGAAATGCACATAGTAGCCAGTAAGAAAAAAATATCATCTCTAGCATAAGAAGCTCCAAGTTAACATTTTTCTTTTTTTCCCATCACAACAGAAAAAAAGCCAACGTAACATATTAGCTTTTCCCACAAAGCATGTGAGGTGACAAAATTTACTTGGAAAATAAAAATTAACAAAAGCAGTACAAAGAAGTATCCTGGTCAGTTTGTGACCATAAGCCAAGATGGGTAAGAAAATGAATAAAAAAATAGTTCACATCCAGCACCACAAACTTTGCTCACTTTCTTTGAAATCAAGGAATGAGAAAAGATGGTCCATTTTGCTGAGGCCATTTCAACAAAGTTTTCTTTCCCTGAGCCTGGAAAACCCAGGTATTAGGGTACAGAACCTTTGTTTTATATGTATATAAATACATATGTACATATTTATATAAATATAAAAGCAGAGCATCCTCCCATTTCTCCTCATGATTTATTATTATTAAAGCTTGTAACAGAGTTAGCTGGACTCTTCAGAAGTGGGTACTCTCTGCACACATGTGGCTCAGGGAGTTTAGCTCTGCTAGAGCAGAACAGCCAGGCAGGGACATGAAACACTGGGTGATGGAGGTGGGTTCAGGTGAGCAGCCAGGGAAGGGCAGGGAGCAATGACTGGAAATGGCATTACTTGCTCCAAGGTGGCACTCTGGCCTGCCAAAGCTGGTCTCAGTAAGTAGACTTGGTGACAGCACGGGAGGACGGCTGCACCAACCCACTCAGCCCTTTGTCAGCCCAGCCATCCACCAACCCTCTTCAGCACAAGCTGCTGAAAAGGTACCATCCCTTGCTTTTAAAGGGAGACCCAGGTTGCCCTCCAAACACATGCACACTAGTTGCCTTTGGCAGTACTCCCCACCGTGCTGCTATGTGTCTTTTCCTCTACTTTTCTCAAAGTCACCCATGCTGCTCCGTGCCTCTGTTCAGTTCCTCCTCACCTAGTCCTCCCAGACCTTACGCTTGCTGGTGAAGACCAGACACCTTTTTCTGCCCTGATCCACAGGCTCCTACTCACAATGGTTTACATGAATGCTTTCCCACAGTCTCCCAAGATCCAATAATTTCCTCAGAGAACTGAGTTTATCACACGTTTTCTGCTCCCAGAGACCAAATAAGTCAGGGCTGGTGGCACATGCTCCTTGAGTGGTGCTGGCTTCATTCCATAAAGGGCAGAGGCAAAGTGCAGAAGATTTCTTGAAATCAGAAGGTATTTCCACAACCAGCAGCTTTCTCTCCTTCACGTTGTACAGCACTTGTATCAAGTAAGGTATTATTCACGTGTCTGCAGCATTCACTCTTCCTGGGGTGAGTGGAGATCAGTAGATGTCTACTGGTGACCAGCCAAGTCACTTCATCATGACACATGCTGGAACAGCTGAAAACTTCAAACCTGATTGCATTCTTCACAGCAAAAAGTGCTTTTCTTGAGAAACAAAATGAAAACAGTGTTCCCATGGAACATCTTAAGGACTCAAAAATACTCTTTCCTAGGGTGGGAAGGATGGAGCACACCTACTGTATTTGGCTTTATCTCAGTAGGGAAACAAGAGCTACTGGCAAAATTGGCACATCTTTGTGAAATTGTTAAACTTGTGACCCTGGCTGGAATGTAAAAGAAATGACTGAGCAAAGGAAAACTTTGCCTTACGCTGGGCTTTCTGCTAGTTCTGGTGATTTCATATGCAGGTTGTCCAAAAAAGTTCTGCTAGCCAAGTAAAGATGAATTTCTCAAATAATAAACTGTGGGTTTTCAGAGAGGCCTTTTGAGGGTACTGCTACAACCTGGTAGAGGTAAGTCTTTTCATGCCCCGCCGCTGAGCCAGATTGGAGGACAATACAGGCTCCAGCCTTGGTGCCTGAGGTGCTCGGTTTAAAGCAAAGTAAGTGGCTGCCATTGCACCCTGTAAAACAGAGAAAGAGAAAATGCTGGGCTGGAATTCACTTCTTTCATGCTTTTCCCCTCCTTTCCTCTATTCAGTCCTCTATAAAAATGGACAGACATGGATGATAACAACATTTAGGCTGTCAAACAGCTGAGGTATCTCTGATTCAAAGTGACGGGTAGCAGTATGTGCACAGAACGCCACCAGGTCATTACAATGCAGCTTGAAGTTAAAAATATCAAGCAGGTGTCAGGTCAAAATCTTTACTGGTAGTACAGTGACATAATAAAATTGGACTCTGGCAAATAATCTTCCCAATTTCTCTATCATTTCCCAGAACAGTTATACAAATGACAGCTCATTCTGCAAGGAAGGTAGAGGCAGGGGTGTAGGACGTACCTTCACCAGGTGAACATCCTGTCTGCTGAGTTGGTTTTGAGACAGATATTCCCTGTTCACTATCCATGGATGTCTTAGGACTTGGACTGCTGTGAGGCGCTGATGAGGGTCTACGTGAAGCATCTTAGACACAATGTCCTGGATTTAAAAGGAAGAAAACAGTGAGAGGGAAAAAATAATAGCAGTGCAGGTTTTGTTTAGATCTTCCAGGTGGCAGTGTCATCACCAGTTTGTCCAGTGGAGAGAGGGATACACTTCAGATATGCTTTATATTTTTGGAGTGTAAAGTCTGATCTTCAACATTTTCAAGTGTAACGTTCAATTCTCATCTGATAATGCTGTCAAAAGATAATGATGTGGAGGGCATTCAGTTTATTGAGGGAGTATTAATTACTGGTGACCTCACAGATATGACAAAACACCTAGAGAGGATGCCATCTGGAGGCATCTCCTCACTGATTCCAAAGCATGCTTACAAGAGAAGCTTAGATTAGAAATGTAACAGTCAGATGACTAAAATTCAATGAATTAAGTTCTACCATGTCTGAACATTTTAATTTCAAAACTGGTTATCTGATAAAAAATACATTGTGAGGCTCATAGGTGTTGGCAGCAAGGTTAATATGTTACTAGAGTTTCTTGTAGTTTTGTGGTGGGATCTATCAATGTTCTTCCATGGGATACCACCAGTGGCTAAAACTGAAATTTCTTGCAGAGATCTCTAAATCTTGTCAAAATTTCTGAGTAATGCCAGGCAACTGGAAGCTTTCGAGCATTCCTGACCATCTACCTGCCTCATAGACTAGTGCACAGCTTCATGCCCAGAAGCCTCAGCACCAGAAGAATTTTATCTCCCGGGGTCTGCATGGTTTGTGACAGATGGGCAGCCTAAACTGTGAACTGCACAGGAGTTAAGAATGCTGGTTTGTAAACTGCATGCTTCTGGTCAACTTCAAGGATCAAAAAGGTGATTCACATCCCCATTATATCCAAAAAGTCCTGGCAGTCAGGTGAAGTCCCTAGTGACTGGAAGAATTGACACATTTCACCCATTTTTAAAAAGGGCAGAAAGCAAGACACTGGGAACTGCTGACCTGTCAGCCTCACCTCTGTGCCTGGGAAGATCATGGAGCAGATTCTCTTAGAAGCTCTGATAATGTACATGGAGGACATGGAGGTGATCAGTGACAGCCAGCATGGCTTCACTAAGGGCAAGTCCTGCTTGACCAACCTAGTGGGTTTCTACAACAGAGTGACTACATCAGTGGACAAGGGAAGAGCAATGGATGTCATCTATCTGGATTTCTGCAAGGCCTTAGACATGGTCCCCCACAACATCCTCCTTGTCAAATTGGAGACATAGGGATTTGATGGGTGGACTGTTCAGTGGATAAGGAATTGGCCAGATGGTTGCATCCAGAGGGTAGTGGTCAATGGCTTGATGTGCAGATGAAGACTGGTGACATTGCATCCCTCAGGGGTCCATACTGGGACCAGTACTGTTTAATATCTTCATCAACGATGTAGACAGCATGATTGAGAGCACTATCAGCAAGTTTGCAGATGACACCAAGCTGAGTGGTGCTGTCGATACGCCAGAGGGACGGAATGTCATCCAGAGGTGCCTGGTCAAGCTGGAAAAGTGGGCCCAGGTGAACATCATGAGGACCAAGTGTAGGGTCCTGCACCTGTATCAGAACAATCCCCATTATCAATGCAGACTGGGGGATGAGGTGATGGAAAGCAGCTCTGCAGAAAAGGACTTGGGGGTCCTGGTAGATGATAAGCTGGACATGAGCCAACAATGTGCATTTGCAGCCCAAAAAGCAAACACATCCTGGGCTGTATCAAAAGAAGTGTGGCTAGCATATTGAGAGAGGTGATTCTGCCACTCAACTTTGCTCTGCTGAGACCTCACCTGGAATACTGCATCCATCTCTGGAGCCCTCAACACAGGAAGGACATGGACCTGATGAGGCAGGTCCAGGGGAGGGCCATGAAAATGATCAGAGGGATGGAACATCTCTCCTATGAGGACAGGCTGAGAGAGTTGGGGTTGTTCAGCCTGGAGAAGAGAAAGCTCCAGGGAGACCTTATAGCAGCCTTCCAGTACCTGCAGGGGGTCTACCAGAAAACTGG
>JANIJG010010562.1:36249-59812 GCA_024611175.1 Megaceryle torquata
ATTCATCCAAACTGCTTGTCCCTGAAAAGCAGTAAAGACGATTTTCAAGCTTCCATATATAGAGACTTTAAAAGTCAGCTCTTTAATAGCGTGTCAGAAGCCTTTTCCATCAGCTGCTCAAACTGCCACTTCATTTGGAAAGCCGATCATTTGATTTTCTACCTATCTGCTAATTCAGCTACACTATTTGAAATTCTGTTAAAAGATCAGGTACTGCAATAATGACTGTAATAAAAAGTAAACAAGTAATATCTCAACAAATACATGAACTTCAAAATCAGGATATCTTGAGAATGAAAATACTACTTCAACATATTGGAGTTCAGTTGGAAAATGGCTAAAAATCCTATGATCCTATTTCACAATCCAAATATAATTATAAATATGAAGAAAGGTTTTCTTTTTCTTTTGAGGAAAAAATGTATTTATATTTCTGAGAAGCAAAATCACAGCTATTTGTTTTTTCTAAAAGTCAGATTTTAAGAAGGTTGATGCAAATAGACAAAAAAACAATACTTACACCCTGAGAGTGCAGGTAGTCCACAGTCTTGGTGATGGTGCACAGCACAGCACTGGCCTCTCTCTCTGAGAAACACTTCTGCCGAAGAATGCGATCCAGGAGCTCGCCTCCCCGCATCAGCTCCATCACCAGGTACACATATTTCCCATCATCATAGACCTGGAAGAATAATAGAAGAAATATTCCTTTATCTGGACTGCAATAACAGGCAATGTTACAGTCATCAATGTGAAATCTTTTGGGGAGTGAATATAAAACCTTTTTTTGCACAGATTTTAAGATACTCTTTAACACTTAGGAATTAGGTGATACTTTCCCGAGGGCATATGATTAGAAAATCTTTTATATGCTTCTCTAAGGTCTGATCCATAACACACTGGCCACTGACACCAACAGGATTTTGTTCTGTAAACTCCGTATCTGACATGGTGTGGACAATCCTAGGTGAGACTGCAGGCAGCATAAGTAAAACATCTTTGGCTAAAGGTCATTACTGCAAGTAAGCATAGCAAAGGCTATTCTTTACATGAAATGTGAAAGAAAGGTAGCTTCATGTCTTCTCAGGCTGCTTGAGTAGAAGGTAAATACTCCTTGGCATTGGAGAAAGCCATTGTGACTTTATGAGCTCTCTTCTTACCAAGCAAACAGATACCACAGGCTCCATGGGAATGGCTGCTGTTCATGAAGAGCATCCCTTGCCCAGCAGCACCACTGTGTGTAGTCAGCAACTTGCTCAAAAACACCCAGCAGGGGAAATATCACTTCTGATAAATGCTGCAAAACCAAACCCATGTTGTAGTTCTCCAGCACCCTTTGGTTTTATTTACAATTGGTGAGACAGTAGTTGCAGAACATATAACCTGACTAGTCTTTCCAACTGCTATCCAGTAATTTGCTAAATCATGTTTTTGTCTTGATTTCAGTGCATCTGGTTTTAGCTCTGACCTTCGACTGAAGGATTTTCCAGACATGGACTAGTAGGTGAGCCTGACCATAAGGTAAAAATCATTTAATGATGAAATGCTCTAAGGCTACTCACATCTTTAAGAGTAATGATGTTTGGATGCTGCCCATATCTCAAGAGGATCTCAATTTCTTCAGAAGGGTCTCTCTTGCTCTTATCAATTATCTGGAATAAATGATGAACAGCATTGTAAGATTCCAGCTAGCAGCACTAACCATAGAACAAGCAGTTTCTGCAGTTTGAACAAATTAGTATTAAAAATCATTCTGTTAATCATCATTCTAGGAGAGGACAACTCAAACCCTGTGGAAATAAAAGCCATGCTGACCAAGTGACAAAGCCAGATAGAGTAATAATTACGTTTAGATTCTGAAGGTGTAGGCCCTCTTTTTGATGCCTAGGGTTTTGTTTGTCTGTAAATAATGGTAAGAAGTGTCATTTAGAAATAAAACAATCTGGAGACTTTTAAAATACTGCTTTTTAAATTATCTCTTTGACATCGAAATGGATACTTTCATACTATTGGCATATGATTGTATATCTGCTGACAAAATTAATAAAAACTACTCATCAGGCAGGTTTGTTAGACATGAAAATGCATAGACATTTACTGTCAGGGGAGATCTGAGTTGAAGCTATTGATAATCACTTAGCTTTTTGGGCCATGCTGTTGTAATGAACAAGAGTGGCTGGAGACTGCATTTGGCCATGTAACCAAACTCTGCCCATTCCTAAGCTAGAAATAAATCTGCTCTGTAGATCCCTTTTCTGTATTCAGCATCTTTTGCTTTATCAGAGAGTAGAGTGAGACATGAAAACTTTTTAGTTTTATAGCAGCAGGTCTCAGAAAAACATGACAGCTGCTGCTTAGAGAGCATCGCTGCATGGAAAGTGCTCTTAGGATGGCACTGACTTCTCATCAATGCTCCTATTACCTATATTTGGGATGTCAATCAAAGCGCTTCGATCATTTGCTCAGATGAGAACACTGATTAGCATTTCTTACTTTGCAGATTTAAATTATAAATGTGAAAGAAAAGATAGCTATAAATAATCCAAAGGAGAGTTCTGTATTTTGGAATCTCAACTGCAGCTGCACTGGGAATGTCAAAAGTCTCATTTTTAGCATAATTTCTTATTGCTAGAAAACAGCAGCAGTACTTTTGAATAACAGGTTTACAGAAGAGAAATGAGTGACATTTTTAAGAAATCATAATTCCATTAATGGCTTAGATTTCAAGCCTTTCAACCTTGTCTGTGGTTAGTCCTCTCTAAGAAGCAAGTTCAGAGCACAGATTTTAAACAACAATTTGTGCAAGAAACAACTTCTTAAAAAACTCTTTTGTTAATGAGGATAAATCCTTGACTGCTTCTGCATGCATTAGGGTGACGCATTGAAGTAGAGCTCTAGAATTTTATGCATCAGTTATAATAAATGGTATGTACTTGAATACGTATCAGAGGTCTCAGTCATCATGACTAGCATGCATTTGCAGTGATAATGATGGTCAGTAGTTGTCCATGGTTGAGGTATGCCTTTGAAGCCTTATCAGTTATTTAATTCTGGTTTAATAGCAATGTGACAAGTGACAGTGCAACAGGGAGCTGATGCACATAGATGGCTTTTGTCCACATTTGAATAAATGAAGGAAAAACCTCAAAAACAGGTAAGTTGAAAAAAAATTCTACTAGCAGTGTCTCCTTAGCATAGTATTTTCTTCCAGTTTAGTGCAGATATTCTCAAAAAGACAAAGCAACCCTTGTTGATTGACTCATAAATACAACCACAGTGACTAAATGCATCCCTCTCAACCAGTAATAACTCTAACATATAAAAAGATCTTCAGGGCAACTTTTGTGGCTAAACTAATGCAGCTCTTGTCAAGTTGATGGAGTTACACATGTGCACCTGTTGGGATCTGCCTGCCTTGCACAAACCAACAGAATTTACTGCAGCAAGTATTACTACCACACCATGAAGTACTACTAGCACTATGGTACTGTAGGAAGCAACATGTTCCAGATTCCTTTTCTGGTGTATTTTTCTGTGAAAGGAAATAGCCAGAGCTGTGGAAAAATTTAAACAACTATTAATAATTCAGGACTATAAGTGTATATATGTGGCCTAAAAAAATCCAAATCAAAAATAGTCTCAGCTATTAACACAAAACTCAAAATAACATAACCTAGTCTGCTACTGATTTAGTAGTAACAGTAGTAGATGATATCTAATGCTTCTAATTCACAGTATGCCACATAAATATAAACTGCAAGACAGTCCCACTAAATATGCATGCTTTTTGCTTTAATGTGTGCACAAGCTGTGATACAGTGATTAAATGGACAAGCTGCCCTAAACCACAAAACAAATCATTGTCAGAGCTCTGAAGGGACCTGCCAAATTCCTCTCTGTCTTTGGGCAGTCTGGCTGGACAGACAAAATTTTTTTTCCTCCACAGCAAGCCTGCCACCTTGATTATGCCTCTCTTCAGCATGCCTGTGACTTACACTTAGCCCACAACTGAGAAAGCAGCAAAGGAGGTGGCTGCTGCTACTTGAGCAGAAATTTCTCTTCAGTTCAGACTGGCTACAGTATGCACAGTTTCTTTATTCAAATGCTGCAATGGCCATAGAAGCTCCTTAGATATGCCCCATAGTTCCACTATGATACTTGATTCTCCTCGTATTCCTCTTCAGAAATTGATTTGGTGTGTTGTTAAGGCCACACCAGACTTTCCAAAGAGGGAAGCTGCCATGTCAGGGTGGTTCAGCTGGGGGTCACTGCCTCCTTTTGCACCCAGGGGTGTCTGCATCAGAACATGAGGTGTTGCAACACCAGTATATCTGAAAATCTTTCCCCAGCTTAGTGCCAAAATGCAGGCCCAGTGCTCCTTATTGAACATACAGACTGAGGAAGAGGCATTGTGGGCTTGCAGTGATATTCATAAGTAGTTTCTGAGATTTTCAAGAAGTACTAGATTAAATTAATTAAATTGTGTAAGTGAAAAGGCAGTGGTTTCACTAGACAGGTGTTAAATAAACACTTTTTGTACAGCTGTGCTTTTTAGTGCAGGTGTTGCTGTATATAACATGGAGGAACAGCGCGTTTCATGTACCTTGTGCAGACGCAACAGGAGAGAGGCAGGACAGAGGCAGCCCCAGCATGGCCCTCTCTGCATGCTCTCCTCATGCTTGTCACACAGTGGCCAGGCTGCATGGCCTCCTGGCAAAAGCATGTGGCTTCTGATGTACTCGTGCAGTAACCGCTTTCTTCTCCAGACAGCAAGACCAAGGCTGCTGGTCATGGAATCCAGAACCACCATGAAGATGTCATCCACAATTCTACATGCTTATTCATCTACACACACTTTGCCCTTCCTGGAGTGGGTCAATGCTTCTTATATCTATAAGAAGCAGCCTCAATTGTCATTTGAGCATTCATTAAGTCAGAATGAAGTGTTCACCAAGTCAGAATTAATGATTGCCAAGGAAGTTGAGGGGGGCATTACAAAGTCTAACTGTGGTTATAGTCCACCTCATGGAAACAAACCAAGGTACTCTTCTTGCTAGTCCTTTCCAGGGTGGACCTAGTGAGCATCTGTCGGCTCCTCAGGGCTGTGCTCACACTGCACTGAGCTCTGATGTCCCCCTGGGCTCTCCCAGTGCAGGAACATGGACATTCTTTCCAGTGGGCTTTGATAGGCAGTGAACCACTGCCAGAGCAGACATCCACACCAGGCTCATGGCTTTACATTTCCCTGTTACTGTTTTTTCCTCCTGTTCCTGCTTTGGAGTTTAATTATCTCTGATTTTTAAAGATCAGTTCTATTGTCAGTCCACCTCTGAGTATGGAGAGGTTTTAGCTCTGTCCACTGAATTCAATCAGTGCAGGTTGCGTAGACTTAGACCAGACAACAGCATATGTGGCACTTCACACTCAACCTATGTAGCAATTGGGTACAGTCCTCAAATTTTAAAACATCTCGGAATGGTATGCTTTCAGGCTGCCCAGAAAGACCCCACGAGGATGGCCTTTTGTTGGCTACTCTGCTTCAACAAGGACCAAAGGCTCTGGATTGTTTTCTACCTATGTACTGGAAGCTGCAAATGATAGAAAGAAAAAAAAAGCATTTAATGTTACAGATTTGAATAAAGAAACTGCTGTACCCTCATCAGACTTCCTATATGAGACCACACATGGCCGTAGCATGTGTCACAGTGTATGCTCTTGTTAAGAAATAAGATTATTATTAATCAGTTAATTTTTTTGCTATGTGGTAGCTTTCAAGCTCTACTGTTGGATGCTGGCAAGCTAATTATGTCTATCTGAATTTTGGATAGACAATGACACTCTTAAACCTTGATTAAAAGCTGAGAAAAAAACTATTCAGCTTCTAAATATTTCTTGTGGTAACAAAAAGCATTTACCACCCTGGTGATTCTGTTTCTTCTGAGACATTGCATTTTGCATGAAGACAGAATCTTCTCTGTTCCTCTCTGTTCCTCCTTCTAGCCTATGAACCTCCTATAGATCTTCTTGTGCAAGGAACGATTTCTTTTCTTTAGGGAAATTGTTCCAATTTGAACTCAACTAAAATGTATACATAAAGACCCTCTGTGACAGAATAAAGGGAATATTTTTTTTTGCTCTGAGTCCTGAGGTTTTGAGTAATATTTAATGATGCTACTTTTCTATTTCTCTCTGTAGATGTCTGATGAAGAACACCAACTCAGAAAGCCATCATAATGTATAAATAACTTAACTGAAAATGTAACAACAGCTCTATCATACTTTGGCAGAGAAAAGCTATGAAGTAAAGGGGTCTTCTGTTGTTGTTCAGAAAAATAAGAAACTAAGCCATACAACAAATAGAGTTTTCTCTATATATTGGACATCCAGGGATTGCTTAGAAAATCATCTGTATTAAACAGTGGATAAAACAGTGCCAGAGTAAAATGGGTCAGTATATGCAATAGTGTCCTTTGTTCTAATAGGGAACTTGTTTATTGACTATCACATTCCTTCTATATTTCACTGACTTAAAGAAGATGTGCAATTTTTTTCAGTGGAATTTAGGGTAAGAATCTCATATTTTAAAATGAGTCAAGCTCCATCGAAGGACAATATTGAGCTCTTTATCAAGAAAGAAAGGATCATAAGAGAATACTTTCAAAATCCTAATTAACTAATCTGTCTAGGTTTTACAAGTCCTTTGCACTGAAAAAAACCCACCTGATTCTCCTACACTAATGAGTTTTCAATGTCTTCAGCCTTGCCAAAGTGGAATGATGAGTGTTAAAGAGAGTATCAATACAGTTCTGTGTGGGTAAAGCCTTGATGAAATTGGTACAGTAACTACATAGACAGTATATATTTATATTTGATGCAGTTTTGTGAAGGTATTTGTATGCCTCCAACTGCATGAAGTTCTTCTTCTGGATCTAGTTATGCCATTAGCAGATGTTACAGTCCTCAGCTGTTTGATACCACCCACCAGCTGGGATTTAAAGCCTTCACAACCCTGCCAAAGAAATGGTATGTGTGAGCACTCCCTAATCTGCTTTGGGCAGAATTAGCTCTGTTAATACAAACTGCCTTTCCAAACAGCTGAAATTAGCCTGGGTGACCTTGAGTATGGAGGATGGTTGTGTTTCTCATGTGGAATTCTCCATCACTACAGCTGTGAGACTGGAAAAAGGCAAGAGGTAGGAGGTGACAATTTAACTGCCTTTTCTGTCTGGAAAATGAACAGCCTAAAAGAAAGGGTGAGAGAAAAGCAACAGAGTGAGAAAGAAGACAGAAAAGAAACAGAAGATGCACTAATGGGAAGAGCAGTGATATGGGCGTGAGGAGAAAGGATGAGACTCTGGCCAGGCTAAACTGGAGCTAGCAGTGAGGAAACTGCTGTCTGTTGTTAGGTCTTCCTGTGCTAGTGAGAAAGGACTTTGTGCATCTTTAATGAACGAACAAAACTGCATTAAAACATTTTCTTGGCTCTGACATGATTTTTCTCTTTAAGTGAAACAGGACAAAATCTCTGTCTAATCACATCAGTTGAAATGGGCAATGGTAGTTATCTGCCTTCTTGGGAAAATCAAGCTAAATATACCTAATACTGGCTCTGTGGCTTAACCCTTACCACTGTGGTGTGTGCCACTACCATGGACTGCTGCAAAATTCTCCATTTGAATTAGCAGATTTATTCCACAACATAACCACAAAGGCTGGGAAGCAATAAAGGTACATCCTTCAGCACTGGTGTGGATAATAAGTAGATTGTGGTGCTTTGACCGAGGAGCTTTGGTGGGTAATGATGCAGGGGCATAAGGTGTAGCTCTCATTGGCTGCCCCTTTGGGAGCCAGTTCCAAATGGGACCAGCGCCTGCTTCTTCTTCAACCGCCCCAGGTGATCTTTCCTGGAAGCTAAAACTGAGATACAAAGGTGTGAATAGAGGCAGCTGAGCCACTGGTACAATCCTAATCTGCTGCTCTGGCTACAGCAACAGAAAGTCCAGCAGAAGGTCAGGGCAGACACCTGGGCATTGCCATACCTTAAACAGCCACAGACAAGGTTGCCAGTGTGTTCAGGCAGCAGGACTACCTAAACATCCTTTTGACCAGCACACTAGGGAACTTATGATGGCTTTGTGGAAAACACATGGAAGAGAAAGAGAGATTTATGCACTTTTTAAAGCTGCCTTGATTTCTGTTACATCCTTTGAAGTTCTTTCTAAAGCTTGTTTGGAGTGTAAGCATGTGTTAATCACAATTAAGAGCTCCATATAACACAGTGTGATGCAATACTCCCTGTAGAAATCCCTTTCTTTTCTGTGAGAGGAGGGATGGGGACATTATGTCTACACTATTTCTATGACATATTTGAAAATTATCAGCACCACTGGTGGAACTGACTGCAGGTGGGATTCTCATCCTTTTCATCCCTTCCGCATGCAAACAACACATGCAGAGATTTCAACCTGACAGTTTTGTCTACAGTATTATTTCCAATGGAAGTGTCAGAGAGATAGAGTTCTGCAGTTCTGCACTGCTGGAAAATGTACAGGTTTCCATTCTAGTAACATTTCCTTCTAAAAATAAGCCCTATTCATGCCAAGCATCTGTTTTAATTTGGTTCTTCTTTTGATGTCAAATTACTCAAGCTGGATGAAAATCGCTGCAGAAAGGCTAACATTATTTAAAAGGACATGGTATAATTTTACATTTAAGATGTCTCCAAGGAGAACTATTCCAAGTCTAATAGTTTCTGAGGGACTATTTTCTGTGCTATTAGTTTTGATTAGCTCCAGAGATTCATTCTGCCCATCCATGCTTAAATCTTTCAGAAAAATAGTAGAACTGCATGTTAAAAGAAACAGTCCTTATTAGCAATACTTTTCTGAAATAAGGACTGGCCACCAGATCAGGGCAAGATATTAAACTCTCTGCACACAGAGCATGTTCACTCGTTGCCAGTGTTTGCTCATTTCTAAGCTGTCAGCTGCAATAGTAGTAGTTATTAATTAGCATTTACACAGTAGCACATATTTTCTAAGCAATGCAAAAACATGGACGAATTTTATTCCAATAGCACCTGTGAAACATAAAAGCTCACTTTAGAGAGAAGTCTGCAGTTTTGGAGGCAGATTAGCTTGGTGGGAAAGGCTCTAGACTGTGTTTTAGTCTGCTCCACTCAGCCCTAGCACACGTCTTTGGAGCAGGCTGATGGGTTTTTCGGCTGTAAAATGACTGCAGTGCTTCTCCCACCTTCTTTTACAAAAAGCTTCAGGGATGGAAACCAGCATATCATATTCACGTCTTGTAAAGGGGAAAATTATTACATCAATATGGAAGACAAATCCAAGCAACATGGTTTAAATGGCCCCAAAAGAGTAACAGAGCCACAAAGGACCAAATTCTGTCCAAAATACTTAGGTATTTGGCAAGCAAGCTTGAGAAGAGAAATATGATATTACTAAGCTGTAGGAAAACTGCTGCCTGATCCTAAGTCTCAGAAAAGACCTAGTTAGCAGTGAGATATACTATCATCTCACATTCTTCAGAGGCTTGGCCATAACAGTGAGAGGCACAGTGAGCTTTATGACCTGCAAGAATCCTTACATCAGAAGGGATGTACAACCACTGCATATCTAAGATTTGCTCTGAAGCTTAATTTAAGAGGTGATCTACACACATTCCTGTATTTCTACCTGCCATCTCTGTTTATTTTGTTAAGAATTAAGCAACACCTTGATCCCATTTACCCAAAAAGTCACCAGCCAGCAATAGCTTTTGCTGCTACAACAAGCTTGCTGCTTGTAGAAGTGCTCAAGCACTCCTGGGTCTCTGCCCTGCCTTCTTCTCCCAAGTCTGTTCTTCAAGCAGACCCCATCACTCTCTTCTGGTCCACCACCCTTTCTGAAGCTGTAACTGCAGGGTCCTGTCTATTTGAGCAGTGTCTCCTTGGAAAACTGACTTACTTCTATATAATCAAATCAAAACAGTAGAAAAGTGAGACTAGTTTAAATATTGCAGGTGACTATACTCAAATCTTTAAATATAAGGTCAGAATATAATATGCTATGTTGCCTCCTGCTACGGTGAGTGAAACTGTAGACAGCAGCCCTGGTCCAGCATGGAAGTCACATCCTTTGATAAAGTTGTTCAAAACAGAAAAAAACCCAAAAAAGCCTTCAAATATACTCTCACAGATCAGAGATAAGGTCCTTGGAGACAAGTTTTTCCATGACTTCTTTGCTACTTCATCCATTTTACTGTATATAATTTTCTGTCCTATCTAGAGTATAACCATCCATGCTCTTTGTAATCACTTGCTGTATCCACTATGGTGAACCCAGTTGTAGTCTAGGGCTCTTCATGCTGGTTTCTCTGCAGAGCACTCTGGAAAACAGCCCTCCCTATGCAAATCCAAAGCAGCACAGAGATTTGTGCATAAATCTGCCCTGCAGCCTGTATCTCCTACATGGTGCCCTACAGCCTACTGAATCTTGGTGCCATGCTACCAGCTTACATAAGACTCAGACAATGAAAAACACCTTTTACTGAGGCAACTGGAAAACAGGATTTCCTGATTTGCAGCTTTATAACTCAGATTTCACGGGAACACATAGTAAGTGTTCTCTGTAGTTTATCAAGGTAAGGATGGGTCTTATACCTCTGACCCTGCATTTTGTAAGGCTACATTTCCACTAATATGACAGATTCAACTTCTTTGCCTGTGAGTGGGAGGACATTTTGGTCATCTCCTTGAAGAGTCTGTTTTAACAACTGCTCTCATCATCAGACTTTTTTTTTCTGAAATTCCCTTTTTTAGCTTCAAGACATTCTGTCTTATCTTGCTGTCTTTAGCAGCCAAATGGTTGTCATCCATCATTTTTATCACCTTAGAGATAATTATAGATTTTGATTGCATCCCACTGGACTCTTGTCTGTCTTACATCATATATATTTGTAGCTCTCTTGATAGAGCTTGCCTTGTAATTTTCACATATATTCTGCTATAGATTTTCTCTATTTTGTTTATATTCTGCCCTAAACCATGGATACAGAAATAGCACATGGTCCCACAGGGTTTAGCAGCCCTAACTAGGTACTACAGGCAAAATATGTAAGCATGTTAGTAAGACAGAAGTCTACAGATCTGTTTTTCATTTTTATTAATAAAAATTTAACTACACTAGGAACACATTTATGCAATGCATGTCTGATGGTAGTATTCAATTATATGTATTTCCATCTTGCAAATTAGTTGAATATATTGAACAGCTTCATTACATAACATTCAGGGAATGAAAACAAATAGGAATGAAAATTTTGGAGGAGACTGAAGTCAGATTATTAATATAATTATCAGATTAATTATCAGATATAATTAATAAAATATTAGAAAGCATCTTTCAGAATCATCAATATGATCTTGCAGAGGCAAGAGATATGCTCCTCATAGATAAATTTGATAAGCCATCTTGGGGAAGAGTAAGAACTATTACAGGGTTATGGAAGCACAGTTATCACTCACATTTCTCTTCAGTTGGGTAACAGTGTTTTTAATGAGGTCTTTTTACATCACATTATATTCTTCCTGATGTCATTTTTTTCCTCCAAGTGTGAAGTGTAATAGAGACATATTCTCATCCATACAAGCTTTACTGTTGACAGCCACTCATGGGAGTTGGCATGTCTAGGGACTGAATGATAACTGAGACAGGACATTGGCATCTGATCCATACTGATTCAGCCCATCCTCTCCCTTGCACAGTCTCTGCTCCAGCAGCAGGTAACTTCTGCTAAATTTCAAATCTAAATTTAAAGGAGATGCATTTACAAGTGTCTCTGACCTGGAGATCTCCGCACACACCCTGGGGCCTGATCCCTGTACCATGTTCTAGTGCAGGCAGAGGGATGTTGGATGAGCAGTGGATGGGACAAGCACCTGCTGTTGTTGACAAGTCATCAGGCTCAGGGCCAAGAAATCAGAGGTTATTCAGCAAACTTTCCATTGACTTGCCTATTAAAATACTGGAATATTTTTCCACATTCCATCAGACACAAGGGACCTCCCAGACAGACAAAAATAGACACAAACACTCCCCTGAAAATTTCACAGTCTCTTTCACTTTAGAGGAAAGTCACTTTAGTGACTTTCTATGGTTAAGGAGAAACAAATCTAAGCACATCTCTCTAGATCTACAGACACCTTAACTGTCAAGAAGATCTGATGACCTTTGGACTGATTATTTTTTCTTCTTTCTTTTCCCTTCTCCTGCTTATATAAATAAAGCTACATATGTTCAGGATTGCTTTTTTCTTTAAAAGAATTGCAAAAGAGTGCAGCATCTGCAGCCAATCTTAGAAGACTACCTTTTGTTTTGTGTTATTCACACTTTCTGCATTCAGCACTAAACTCCTGACATACTAATTGTTCAACATCTTCATCAATGACCCAGATGAAGGGACAGGGGGTACCCTCAGCAAGTTTGCTGATGATACAAAATGGGGAGGAGTAGCTGATACACCAGAAGGTTCTGCTGTCATTCAGTGAGATCTGGACACACTGGAGAGCTGGGCAAAGGGGAACCAAATGAAGTTCAACAATAGCAAGCATAGAAAGCATAGACCCCTGCACCTGGGGAGGAATAACCCCATGCACCAGGTTAGAGGCTGACCTGCTGGAAAGCAGCACTGCAGAGAAGGACCTGGGAGTCCTGGTGGACAACAAATTAATCATGAACCAGCAGTGTGCTCTTGTAGCCAAGGCCAATGGTATCCTGGGGTGCATTAAGAGACTGTGGCTAGTAGGTAGAGGTAGGTTCTCCTCCCCCTCTACTCTGCCCTAGAGAAGTGACCTCTGGAGTAATGTGTCCAGTTCTGGTCTCCCCAATTCAAGAGAGATGGGAAACTAGTGGAGAGAGTCCATTGAAAAGCTACAAAGTTGATTAGGGGACTGGAGCATGTCTCTTACAAGGAAAGGCTGAGAGACCTGTGTCTGTTTACTTGGAGAAGACCGAGAGGGCATTCTCTCAATGTTTATAAATATCTAAAGGGTGGGTATCAAGAGGATGAGGCCAGTCTCTCTTCAGTGGTACCCAGTGATAGGACAAGGGGCAAAGGGCACAACCTGGAACACAGAAAGTTCCATCTCAACATCAGGAAAAACTTCTTCACTTTGAGGGTGACAGAGCACTGGAACAGGCTGCCCAGAGAGGTTGTGGAGTCTCCTTCTCTGGAGATAGTCAAAACCACCTGGACATGATCCTGTGCAACCTGCTCTAGGTGAACGTGCTTTAGCAGTAAGGCGGGACTAGACGACCTCCAGAGATGCCTTCCCACCCCTACTATTCTGTGATTCTGTGACACCACTATAATATAGATTATGGAAAAACTGTTGTAAATCAACTAAATACCACTGTGTAGCCTTCTGCCTTCAGATTAATGATACTGTATCTACTTACACCAACCACCTAAACCAAATCGAACCAAATCTGTGAACATCAATGGAAGAAGAAAGTGAAGTTTAAAGAAATTATGAAAGAACTCTGGAGTTCATACAGGTTTTGGTGACTATGTCACTCACTGTCTTTAGCAAATAAATAGAGGTATATAAAAAGTCTGATTGCACAGGCCAGCTCTCAGAAGTTACTGACTTCTGTTTATTGATAACATGTTGACATCACTTCTCTGCTGGTATTGCATCTTATAGGTAATTAAAATGCACCTTCTCCCCAGTCTGCACATACCAAAACATGCCAAGATAGATGCACTTTCAGTGCTTCGTAATTACCAGAATTATATATGAACTGTAGGATTTACTAGGTCTCCACAGAATGCAAAATTTGGCTTTGCTTATAGCTGTGGAACATTTGGAGCCAAATAGTTGCTTGGTACATTACAGAGATAGAAAAAAGTAATGAAATTTGCATGTGTTTCAAGATTAAAATTCCACTGTAATATTGGCATCTGCAAAATTGGACTTGTTGTCTGGGTCTATCTCTACTGTATGGTTTTCTTCTTCAAGGGAGGGATAAATACATACCCTGTCCTTTTACCCAGTTGTTCACAATGGTTCTAACAGCATGGAAGGATTAAAAATCCGTAATACTTAAACAGCTAGATATTCTTTTGACTCTTGGGTTTAGCACCTATGCCACCTGCCCCTGCAATGTTTGGTGTAGTTACCATATTGGGAGTAGAATGGGCCATAGCAGCAGCAGTTTCTACATGGCTGTTATCCACCAGTAATCTCTCCTGGGGGTAAGGAGTCAATATAAACAGAGAAATCTTTAGAAAAATGGGATGCTATCAGGTGTGTTGCAAATTTACTTTACCAGGCATCAGTAAGAAGCATATCTGAAAATCCAGATTGAAAACTTCATTGCAAGTAGGGATTCAAGCTTGAAAAAAGCACAATGGCTATAAATAAAGAAAAAACTTGTGGAATATGCGAAGTGCATCGAATCTCTTGCATGTTTTGAAAAATCCGATTCACCAGGAACTCTGAACTGTAGCGTTTCCTTTGTTTTCCAAACAAGAGCTCTTAATCCATTTATGCTTCCACTGCAGACTTTCTTCCATCCACATAAAGCTTTCCCATCTGCTTCACCATCATTCTTTTACTTAATTGACTTATTTTCTCTAGATACCAATGTGACTGAAATGGTTTGATCTGATTTTCCTTTGTTTCTGACCTCAGTTACATTTACAGCCATGGGAAGCTTGTAACTGTGATTGGCAATGCCACTTCCCTTTGATATTATAAACCATTATACCTGCTGTAGTCAGGATTATCAGTGTCCTAGCAGAAGAATCTGAAACATGTTAAAGGTCTGTCAGAGGAGAAACCCTCTCTTTTCTCCATCTTTCTTCTTTCTTTCTACCAGAGTCTTAAAAAGCATTCCAAAGAATGGACAATATACTTATGTATATGTTATAACTTGATACTTTTTTCTCTCTTGGGAAAGAGATGGAAAGGAAGTCTGACAGTAAAATGTTAATACCTCAGAGTATGTATGTGCAGTAGAATACAATACAAAGACTTGCTAAACCAGTGTCTCCCTTCTCTGCCCTGAGTAGGTGGCTGCCAGTTTCAGGGTAGACTCAATCTACAGGAAATCTGTCTGTCTACAGTTTTTTCTGTTGTATGGTATTGAAATGCTCTAAGAAGTGGAGATACAAGTCTGAATTCTTAAATATTGCATTTAGGAGCCTGAGGGAACATTTAAAATAGATTTAGAGTTTATTATTAGCATTTCATTTTTACGGATGACATGGAAGAAGAGAGAATAGGTTGCAAGAAAGTTATCTTCTTCTGCAGATTCAGTGAATGGATTTACAAAGGCAGTTAGATGCCTAGAGATGCAGAGAAGTGTCTAGGGGGACTTCCAAAAGGACCTCAATAAGTCATGTGCCTGCTCTTGCTTAACTCTTAAATAAGCGAAAACCCAGATCTGTTCAAGTGCTTTTACATCATCAGCAAAGATCTTTGCACTGCTAGGCATCTAATTATGTCTATAAGATAAACCCCCATTACTTGCAGAAGGTCAGAAAAAGGGATAAAATGTTTTGCATTTTAATAAATACATTCTGCTTTTGAGCTAGGAAAGGTTTTGTTTTTCAGAGTGGATTATCTGGTGGTAGCTCTGACTCAGGTTACTCTCTCTCTGTCCCAGGATGCCACCACACAGCAATGGTACAGCGCAACAGTAGGCAGCAATAAGGCCTGGTGAGTAGCTGTCTCCGCGGAGGGATTGTTTACCCAGTGACATGATGCGTATCTTCCCACAGTGATGCCACCACATCATTTCCTTAACTCCTCTATCACCAGCTTCCCATGGGGAGATGGGATGATGCTTTCTGACATGGCAGCAGTTCATCTTAAAGAGGGAGCTTTTAATGAGGTGGTGTCAGGCAAAAGGGGCTGCTGCCTATTATACAAACTATCACTGCAGATATTTTTCCTGTGAATGTTATATATTAGGGAGCACTGAGAAAATTATACTTACTGAAAGAAATGAGAAGAGTTTAATTACAGTGATTTTTATAGAGAGAGTTAAAGGATGCATGTCAAAAAGGACTGATATATAATTATGATAATATTGGTTGCAACTCCTGTGCTATCCAATTACTTTAAATGGGTAGCACTGTGCAATCTTTATGAAAGCTTTGATAACAAAATGATTTAATCTTCACGTGAAATAAAAATAAAAATGAAATGAAAGTAAAATTAATATATTGTCAGGAATGATAATCAGAGGCAGTACTCAATGTGCTGAAAAGGCAGTACAAACAGAAATCCACCAACCATCTCTAACCTCAAATCTCTGCGATGTATTTGACTCACACTGTGTCAGAATGAGATGTGAGATGCAGTGTGTGTGTTGCCTAAACTGGTAGTCAAAATCAAGACATACTGGCATGACAAGGAAAGAGTTGTAAGAAATGGAAGAAGAAAGAAAAAGAGAAAAGATTAGTAAAAGTGGGAAAGAGCATAAACCTAGAAATCAAAGTGTTAAACTCTTCCTAAGTTCTGAGTGTCTCCCACATGTTGAGTTTGCTCTGGATCCTCCAAGGTATTCCAAACCCCCAGCTGCTGAGTAGGGGCCAGACCCTCTTGGATTCAGGTACTCGGACAACCCTGAGGACCAAGGTCTTTCTGTTTTGGTTTCATGCTGGCTGTATTACACTGATTAAACTGTCAGCAACACGATATAAATAAAATACTAAAGTTACTACTTTATTTCAACATACATTTTGTTCATCACAGATGTAATTTAATTACACAGAATCCATACCTACTATAACATAATGCCATCTGTTGACAAATGACCTGGACACTGGAAGGATCTATTTTTAACATTCATTAGAAGTTTAAAGCCTAGCATGTTCATGTGCAAGCCCACAGACCTCCTGGTAGGTCCATGCTCCTAATTATGGTGTAGCCTAGAAAAATCAACTGCTATTTGAACAGTAGCATTGTCAGACTGACAGTTATTAATGGTTTCCAGATTTTTGTGGCCACAACAGGGAGGCACCAAAAATTTCATGGGCTTTCATGGATACTGCATTATCATCACTCTTGTAATGCAAAACAAGACTGAATAAAAAGCTTAATATTATCTATTGACTACCTGTAGCTCATTTATCTCATGGACTGCAGTTTGGATCATTTCTTTAAGCTCTCATCATCTCATTTAATAGCAAAGACACATTCTTATTTATAAGCTAGGTATACATATTTTTTCTAAAATTTTAAAGTAAGAAAAGTAAAGCTGCCACTGGCTACAATCTTGCATTTACTGCACATTTGGTAAATGTATTTCTCTATGTACTGATTTCAAGGACCTACTTTGTGACTTTTGAGTATAACTCATTTAAGCAATCTTTTCCCATGAGATCATACAGAATGAAAGGATCTGACTTAACTGTCTGTGTCTTTTCCAATTCGTTATATTAATTCCTCATTTAATCAAATCTTGTCTCTTTTTGGTATAAGAACAAAACCATGGAATACTTTTCTAATATATGAGTGTTTTAATTGCTATGCCTTTTTCTTAAAGAAAATCAAATGGAATTCTTCCTCTGAGCTGTAACCTCACAACCACTTGTCACATACATTGGTTTGTCCTGCCCTCTGCAGTAGTACATACTGCTTGTTCAATAGCATTTAACAGAGACTGTGACTTAGTCCTCTGAGCATGACCTTCTTCTGCTGAAGTCCTTCCCCATCAGAAAAGGTTCCCTCCTACCCATATCCTAGCAGAAGTCTCAAGTCCATTAACTTGTCTTAAATATCCAGCTAAATTACATTGAATTTACAGTTTAAATCTGTTGAAGATTGCCTTTTGCTCCTTTGTGTAACATGTTGGTGTTAAATGTCAAGGAGACAAAAGGAAGTCTGAGTTTTAGGTGATCATGGTTTTCACTGATAAATCTGTCTAGTTACAATAAAAAATATCAGAACTAAATAACTTGAGAAAGAAGAATAAAATGCAATTTCAACTTTGCAATAATTTTATATGTTATTTTCTTTATTTATGATGACCTAATGTGGGATCTGGTAAAAATCTTGTCTAGTTTGCTAAAAGCATGGCTGACATAACAGGATTTCCCATGCAGAACTGTAAAGGTTTTTTTTACATTGAGGAATTTTACTTAAGACTAAGGTGTGAGAAATAATATAAGGCTTATCATGAACCCTGTCACCTTCCAAAAGACAAAAACCAGCAACCCAAACCAAAATCCAAACAACACTTGTCAACAAGAAATAAGCCAATAAAATATCCCCTGATTGCACTGCTGCCCAGGCTGGCAAAGCAGTCTCAATCATATTTCTGGCATCTACCAAAAGGCTTTCTTACCTTCACTGCAAACTCTGTTTCTGTAGCTTTATGAACACATCTCTTGCACACTGAATAGGAGCCAACTCCTATGTCCTCCTTGATCTCGTATCCATCTGTAAAGTGAATGTTGTTCCCATGTAACTGCTATAGGGAAGGACAATAGAAACAAGGTAATCAGGACACACATGTATAAAAGCAAGGACTAACCTCATCTTAATATAGCAAGTGACTGATCCCATCTCCTTTGCAGAGCTCTCTTGTCCTTAGCAGTTTTTCTAAATCCAGTTAAAAAAATCTGAAGCTCGCTAGTTAAAATAAGTGTGTCCCCTCCCTTTTTGCCTTTTTCCAGTCTGTAGAATGGAGGTGTCCATGTAGAAGTAATGTCAAAAAAGCAGTGATTTTTATAAACTGTTTATGGAATGCAGATAGTTACCTCCTATTATAAAGTCACAGGAAACTGTGGCCCCAAATCCCCTCACAAACCTATATATAAATATAAACTTATTTTGGCAATATAATTTTTTTTTCTAATTACTGATGGGCCAGATAACTACTCTCAGCTTCAGAGTCTTCAAAACAGATGCTACACACACGGGGTGTGCCTCCAGAACACCGGACATCTTGTTCGGGATACATTTATTTATGATTTCTGTGTGAGATAAAAGTTACTATTTTAAGACAACCTAATTTAAGAAAATATATTACTCAGGAAAATTGTAGGAAAATACTTTAAAATTTCTAATTCTATTTATCGAAGGCTAGAGATTGAATTATGGCATCATTAGCTCACATGCATTATGGAAAATGTCTGGGCAGGTGGATTGGTTAGATGGTGAAACCCAGTTTGAGGCCTTGCTTCAAATTCCCTCTCAGGACTTGAGAAATGACCACCAGATTTAATAATCCTCTAGGATCCTTTGTCTAAAAATGTAACCTCACTAGCAAAGTGCACACAGAACCTTCTAAATTATGACATGCATCTGTTAACAATACATTTTTACAAAGCAAACCACAGGAATATATATAATATTTCCGGGATTTAATTGCTCGGGTAACATTTCACTTACTGTAGCCTAAGAGAATCTTTAAGAATATTACATATTCCACTGTAAATTGTTAAAAAAAGGATGAAAACGATGAAAATCTATGAAAACCACAAGCAGGGGCTCCCACCTAGAGACACGTACACCTCTGCGTTGTGCACAGAGGAGGAACTTTTCCCCTGTGGGGAAATTTGCTGCACCTTTGAATAGTCCAGTTTTTCTCCCAATTCCCTGTTCCTCTAATGTATTGAGCCATTTGCAGCAATTAATTTCTGGTCTTAATTACAATAACTGGGGAGCATGTTGTAGGGGAATGGCAGTGAAGAATCAAGCGTCTGTCATGTGTCCTTCCCCTGTCAAGCTGCACTGGGTTATGTGAGTACACCCAGGCTCTCATGCAATAGCCACAGGAACATGGTGGCCTCTTACACCCAGGAGCTTGGGCTCCACGTCTGCGGGAGCCAACAGCAGTAATTCACTGAGGCCCTTTGGTGATGCAGACTGTATCATATAATCCAAACCAGAACTGTTGAGAATGATGTGCATTCACTGAATGAAGAAACACCACTTTGTACCTGCCTTGTATGCACAACTGGAATGGGTGTTTCACGTATTCAGAAGTACTTTTCATTTCAGTTACAGTAAGTGTGGTTCCTATTTCCTTTATAAAGGCTGTGGAGAGCGTGAACTTAAACATAAAAGCCTTTGGAGAAAAAAAATCTCATCTTCCACCTCCTACATGCTGCATGTAAACACCTCCTACCTACACTGGGTAGCTGTAGATGCTGAGGCAGTTTAAATACACTATGCATGCACATAAGCATCTGGCCATTGAATGTGAAGTGTAACATCAACATCAGTACCTGCACAATTGGGTGAACAGTGATTTTGTGCATGTCTTGCTGTGAAGGCTCCTGCACCAAGTTAGAAGCAACAAAGCTGAACCCTCTGAAAAGATGATGAGCATTGGCACTTGGAGGAACACCTGGGGAATCTGTAGAAGGAAAAAAATGGCACAAAATACCAGAAATTAATAGCACAGCACCTGCAACAGACAAAGCCACCCCTGCCAATCAACAGTAGGTCCTGCTAAACTGGCACACACATGTAAATATAATTGACCTCCATACTGAGGCTTTGATGTGCCTTGCCCATCCCTTTCCTCGGGGTCTGAACAGTGCAGGGGTATTGTTTGCAAGGATATCTCCTCTTGGATACAGAGGGTTTTTTCCACAGTGCATGTTCATTCTTGGGCAAAGAACTGCCTGTGCCAGGAGTCCACACAGAGAAAGAAGGCATGGGATGGTGCAGCTAGGAAAAAGACGGATGGATCAAGGCAAGGCACTTCTTGGTTTAGTAGAGTTTCTCTAGGGAGTGGATAAAAAGCTGCAAGATGCTATACCTGTGCTTCACAGCACACTTTGACTACCTAAATTACAAAGGCTAAAGTGCTTTCGTTGGGTAATATGGCATGTTTTATGAGTCAGGAGAAAGTAGAGAAGACAGGCCCTGAAGCAAGTGAAAAAGCACAGTGCTCCCGTAGTGGTGATTTGTGGCCTCATGGGATCTTTTGGAACAGCTTTAGGAGTTGGAACCTACTCCAGGGAAGGTGCTGGTTGACTTGTCCTCAGATGAATGAAATTACCAGGATTGTTTTAACAAACCTTCATGGAAATTTTCTCCCCATTCCTTCCTCTGACAAGGCAAATCCAGGGGAGAAATGACTGGAGATCAAAAAAACCCTGAATTATTCTACCTTTGTAATGAAATAACTAGAGAGCAGTTCCTAGTACCTGCATCACTGCTCAGTGAGAGAAAGAGCATGACAAATCAAGAAGAGTTGCACTTCACTTAAAATTCTGAAAAGCTTTAAAGAAAACTTTCTCCCCAGTCTATGTTCTGTCCCAGGTATTTTCATAAGCAAGAAAGAGTTGAATTGTAAGACATTCCTTGGTACCTGGCTATTATACTAAAATGTACTCACCTTTTATTTGTTCTTTTTTGGAGGGTTGTTTTTGTTTCTACCCTCCCCTTCATATTTCCTCCAGTGCAACACGTGATTTACCATGGCAAGATTGCAAGAAGAAACTTCCTTTAGAAAGCTACCTCCTTGAAGGAAGAGTGTAAATACCCAGTTTCACTAAAGAAAATACACCCCCACTGGACTTTACATCTGACTCACCTAACTACACCATGAGCACCACCCATTAATGTGTAGGGGAAGTGCATGGAAGACTGAGTATTGTTTGGGGTCCTGAGAATATGTGAGAATATATTTCCTTGTTGGACATTGCCTATATAAATCTACTGGTAAAATGAATCATAGAATGGTAGGGCTTGGAAGGGACCTCTGGAGATCACTGAGTCCAACCCCCCTCCCAGCGCAGGATCACCCAGGGCAGGCCACACAGGAACAGATCCAGGTGGGTCTTGAAAGTCTCCAGAGAAGGAGACTCCACAGCGTCTCTGGGCAGCCTGTTCCAGTGCTCCGTCACCCTCACAGTATAGAAGCTTTTCCTCATGTTGAGGTGGAACTGCCTGTGTTTCAGCTTGTGACCATTACCTCTCATCCTATCACAGGGCACCAGGGAAAAGCGACTGTCCCTTTCCACTTGACAACCTACCCCAGAACAGAGGATCTGAAAACAGAATATGGTAAAAAGAAAATACTGTTCAGAAATAAAAACAACTGAGACTGCAGCTAAGTCTGTATTTCACTACAAATCTACCTCAGCTTTGACAGGAGTCAGAAATAAGCACAGCAAAGTATGTGGGGAAGCTTGTCTTCTGGTAAAATAACATGGGCTATTTCTTTGTCTCGGTGTATTGATGGGCACTCTCCTTGCAAGGCATGGATGAATCACACCAGACCTGTTGCATCACAGAGTAATTCTTACAGTGGCATAGATACAACAGTGATTTTCCAAGAGGGATTACTTAAGAGGAAATAATGTTTGTTTTAAAAAAGGAATGACAATAATTCAAATCTGAACACTCCTGAACTTCAGAAAAGCTGTGATTCTGCTCTCTAACGTAAGTGCTAGGTCATCTCTATTTAAAAATAACCATTCCTTCATAATTCACTGCCAATCTCTATCAAACATTGTAGAAGAACTACTGATTATTTGGTGTTCAATATTAAATATTCATCACCAACAACCAATATGCCAATCTTATGAATTAAATGTTAAAATGCCTGTGTTAAGTGCAAAATGTAATTGTGTTAATTGACTGAGAACTATGAAACCTAAATAATTTTTTCTAGTCTTGACAAATCCAGGATCAATTTCTATGTCTGAATTAGACCCACTTGCAAACACCAGTCTCATCTAAACATTATCTTTCTCACTGTGAAAGTCATAATGCTTTGTCCCATTAGAGCATCTATGCCAGATTTTCAAAGGCTTCATAAATCTTAGGTAATTTACTTTAGTATGCTGCCCCTGGGGTTAGGAAATATTGTCTTACTTGAAGTCAGGGAAATATAGATACTTCAGGTACAATTTTATGTATTTTTTCTCAGCAGTAAAACCAGCCTAAGACATCCCTGCTGGTTACTGCATGCTGCTCCATCACTCACAACAGCAGAAACATTTGTGGACCGATACCTAAGTTGGATAACCAGAATGATCTTGGTTTGATCCTTGTTCAGTCACTATTAATAACCTGGATTGCTTCAGTCTCCTTCTCCCTGTGAGGAGTCAAGTCAGCACAAATGAGATGTGGGTGCACAGTGGTAGATCTAGGAAACAAGTGGCCAGAAAAAAGCAACTCCAATTCAGATGAATCTATGTGGAAAAGTGATGTGAAACTATACCCACAGAGATGAACTGTCAGTGTCAGAAGCCACGTCTCTGGTGCACTCAGACCTGAGGTTAGGAATCCACAGAAAGGCGTTTCAACCTTCAGAAACTTTCTGGGATATAGCAAATTACCAGACTGGTAAATTACTAGATCCATAACTTTTACATTAACCTGTTTCCAGGCAGGAAAACTCATTCATGAAGACAGAGTGTAAAGTGACTGTATGTATCTGCGTCCTCTCCTTGGCAATGTATTTCTGACAGCTTCATTAAAACACAGTGACTGCATTACAGACTCCTCTGAGAGGTTGTGGAGTCTCCTTCTCTGGAGACTTTCAAGACCTGTCTGGATGCATTTCTGAGTGATCTGCTCTAGTTT
>JANIJG010010563.1:0-42902 GCA_024611175.1 Megaceryle torquata
CCTGTTTAACCAGCACATTTCTAGGCCCAGGCAGTGGCACAAACTGCCCCGGGGTCTTTTCCTGTCTTGGCACCTTTCCCCTCAAGCAAGGAGCTTTTTTTTTTTTTTTTTTTTTTTTTGTGAGGTCTGCAGTACTCCACTGACTTCACACGTGCAGCATCTCTGTTGTGCTCTGACCCTTCGCCAAAGAGGAATAAAGATGCTGTCATTGGGAATTTCTCTTCACTGTTCTTCCTGTCCCTGTTGTAGGTTTGGAGAAGCAGCGCACAGAACACTGCTCCACCTCTGTGCATGGCGAGTGGTCGTACTGTACAGAACGACATGGGGCTGTGTGGGGCAGGTGGCTCTGGGTGGCAAATGAGTAGTTCTGTTAGGCAGAAGTACAGGTGCAGTGACAGGGTCAGTGACAAATTGTGTGATTGTTATTTGATATTGTGCATGTTTGCTGTTGTGGTGTCACTATGTGTGGTGCATTTTACACTAATAGTGTGCACTTACTTGCCTGATGTTGTAAGTCAAAGCAGTCAAATTCTCATTTGCAAACCTAATGGCAGCCGATACAGATCCTGGGGTAGTAGAACTGCGTATTAGGCTGATTGCCACCATGTTTTGAATTGTTGAGCGCTCTTGAGGTGTGCGTCTGACATTTAAACAGGACCTGATTTGGATCATACAGATGCAAATTGGTATTAGAAATATTTGTGTAAGAAATAGCAGATGAGCGGGAATAAAAGCTAGAAATAATATCAGAAGGACTGTAGGAGTTTCTAAAGACCTGTGCATCTGAGTGAGAACAGTAGTGTGAGGTTTGGAGAGTTCAATACAAGAATGCACATAAACACACAAAATATGTTAATTCTGAAAGGCAGAAGAGGCCATTAAATCACATAGTTGGTTCTACAGGTTTAGCCAGGTTGAAACCTTAGTGTCTCCAAATGTATTTAAGATTGCTCAGTTGTTAAGATTAAAAAGAAGAGTTAAACCATTTTGAGTGCATTGCTTTTAGGTAGACTTTCTTTAAACATGGATACTTGTGTTGCATTCGTTTTGCAAACACAGAAGCCAGCAGGTCACAGATTCATTCTCTCTAACTAAAGACAGTAACTTCTATTTCCTTTCAATTCTGTAATCTGCTCTGCAGCAAGAATCTCCTTATTGTGAAGCTCTGTGAGCACATGTGTTTCTTCTCTGCCTGCCTGCCCTGCTGCCAGGACTTGGTGCAAAGGAAAGAGTGTAAAATAATTCCCCACCCCCGACTATTGAGACACATTTATTTATTCTGCAGTGGGTTGTGAGAGCTGGGACCAGACCTGCTGTCCCTTTCCCTCAAACTCCTGACTTCTTAGCTGACAATTAAAAACCAAAAACATCAACTCTCACCCAGCCCATAAGTGAGTACACACACTGTACTGTTTAAGTTTCCTGTGTTTGATACAAATTTTCATGTGTTGGACTGCTTGATGTTACCCCTAACTTTATGGAACTAAACAGTCCTCTTCAGTAAGAGCAGTCTGGCTCACAAGATGTTTGCAGAAGTATATTTAAAGTACACGTTGCCAACTAGTTCCCTACTAGTTTTTATTTTAAGATGTCCCAGCTTTCAAAGATAAGCATGAAGCAAACGAGACCGCTCTGAATGCCAAGGGAACAGCAGTCACACTCTTCTGCTTAAGCACGTGCCACTGTACAACAGGCCACATAATTTAATTGCCACTAAACACCAAAGAAACTGTTTGTTCTCTTGCGTGCGTGGAAAGAAGTAGGAAATCTCTTTAAATGATGCCAAGGATACTGCTATTTTATGATAACTAGCAGGAAATAACAAAGAGTTAGGACAGAAAGAAGGTCAGTCTCCTTGAATTCTGTATGGGAAAATCTTGAAAGATGATCATAAAATTTAATTCCATACATATCCTGAGGATAATCAAATGAATATTTTGTTTCTAGCTTTGCTTTTTAGCTGATTTATCACTTTCCTCCACGTGTTCTTCTAAATATGGGCTATTTGGAATTAAGAGTGTTCGTCTCTGACATGACAGTGTAGAAGTGACAGTTCTTTCCATTGGTCTTTGTCTATATGTTTCTCATATTTCCTATTTTTTTGGTGCTTTTGCTGCCTGTACTGATTGATCTTCTGTGAAGTGGAATGAGTTGCAGTGCTAAATCAGGATCAAGGATGCCTTCATGAACTAATTCTGTTTTGGAGGGCAGAGTAGCTCTACTTTTATCTTTCTTCTTTCTGGACCTAGAGCCCTATTTTAGGAGAAGCTGGTTCACAAACAACTCAGGATAGCAAAATTTAAGCTTTTCAAAAAGCTGAAATGATGACACACTTGAGATTGTGTCATAAGGCATTGATTTATAGCTCTAATGAGTTTGAGAGAGAACTTGATCACACTGATTACCTTCCAGTCAGTGTTTTCTCACATTCAGCTTTCATGACTTTTCAGAGAACATCCCTAACACACTGACGCTGTATATTCCCTCGCTTAACCCCCTGAAAAACTACAGTGGGAATAAAATGCAGAAATGCATGCATTTCTAGTCCTTGTGATATGTTCTAAAAGGATTTAAAGTAAGCTCAGTTATACTGGGTTGATAACTCATCATCCTTGCTTGTTGTCATTTCTTCTTCTGGAGAGCCCCAAGTATCAAATATGGCAAGATTTTGCTCTTTGAGTTACTAAGAAATCCTTGAAGATTTTAGACAAATATAAATGAAAATTCTCATTCTGTATCAGTAAAGAGTCTGGAAAAGTAGCTGTGTGGAAGGACTGTGTGCATTTCATCTTGTTATTGTTACTGGAGTATATATGCTGTTGGAGTATAAAAGAAGATGTAAGGAGTATCTCAGGAATATCACCATGTTCTGCTGAGAGTAGCACCTAGTCCTGACTCTCCAGTGGTTGAGTAAAGGAGAAGACAACCTCACAGCTCTGTCTGACCTACAGGGGTCAGAGAGTAGGTGCTGTTGTTCATTTCAGTGCAGCAGCTGGGAGACAGTCTTCTGTGTAATGGATGGATTCCCTGTCCCAGTTGTTGTCTTCTCTGGCTCTTGCCCTCCTCTAAGGAAGGTGGCAATGGGTCTGTCACGGGAGGATTCTTTTTCGTTGCCTATTTTCTGTGTATCTTGGGGAGGAGCAGGGGAGTTTTCTCCTTTGTGTATTGAGATACAATAGGAGAGCAGTCATTTCTTGGGTGTCTAAAGTGATGGTATTCTTTTTGCCTCATGTGGGGCAGTGAGGCTCCCGACACAGAAGCTTGTGCTCCTGGTTGAGGTAGTCCAGCTGGTGGCTGCCCAGGCCTGAGTGTTGCACATAGAGCTGTGCTGGTGCTAAATGTCAACTCTGTATGCTGAGGGGGTGTTGCAGATGACCTGAATGACCCAGACATGCCGTGTGGAATGGCTCACCAAGTTCATCGCGCAGATGGCACCGTGCTTTATCATCACAGCTATGCTAACCACGTTGGGAAAAGTTGTATGCTGACAGTTCTGGAGTACTAGTCACTCCAGAGTGGCAAGATTCATCCACACATTAATAAAGTTTACTGGGTTCATCTTGTTGGTAGGCACTCTCCTCTGTCAACCTTCTGATGCCATTGCCTCTCAAACAGTTGTCTGAAGAACTATAGAAAGAAATGTGTTTGCTGCAAATGCAGAGTAGCACCTGGTAGAGTGCATAGGGTGGTGCTCCCAGTGTGGTCACCTGTGTGCATTGGTCGTATAAGTCAGGGACATGGCGTAGGCAGGCTAAAGAGTCCTGTATTGTAGACAGAGAGTGCAGAGGTAGCCACTGTGCCCCTGTGCAATCCATCTGATACCTAGAATAGACAAGGAGAGGGCACAGCATGTGTTCCAAGTCTTGTACCATGGCACAGGTAACAAAGTTGGTGTAGATGTGCTTTGTTTTTCTTCAGGGCATGTAATAGGATTGTGCTTAGGATAATACTACAGTAGCAGTATCTAACCCGTGCTAGCATATACATTAGCAAGCAATTGTAGTGCAGGGAGCAACATCATACTTTGTTCCTTCACTCAGTCTTGTTTCCAGGTTCCTGTTGCTATGAATAGTGTTGAGGGACTCTGGAGTATAAGCAAGGATATCTTCTGCAAGAGTGTCAGAGAGAACAGCAAAAGACCTACATGCTTTTTTGGCCCTAAACTGTCACTGCAGTTTTGTTGGTTTACTTCAGCTAGAATGTTAATCTCAATCACTGCAGGTCTATAATGTGATCAACGGCATTGGTTTGTCCTGTTGTACTGAAATAAGTAATGTTAGAATCAGTACAACTTTTAAGGATTACAATTAAAAGTGCTGCAAGGCTGAGCAATAAAAACTGATTTATAAAGCATTAAAATTCTGTTTTGCCAGTGTCTTGACAGACTGATGCCCAAAGAAGACACAATATCTAAAAATTATATTGTCCTGCCATAACAGTGAAAGGACCAGTGAAGAACATTAAAGACACAGCCAAGCTAGTTCAAAGTTTATTTTGTCCCCAGAGAGGTGAATGCTCCTCTTTGTCAGGTGGAATTATCTCCAGAGTCACTACCACAGATGTGGTGTGCAGTGCGGCAAGGGGAGTATGGAAGGAAAGGAAGCAGCAGTGCTGAACAAATGTCTGGAAAGAGGCAGTAAGAGAAAGGCAAAGGAAAGGTAATGAAATACCGGAAAGTATTAGCTAAAGGAAAGCAGTAACGAAAATTATAACTGAAGTTGGACTGAAGAAACAAGAGAAACTCTTAGATGAGAGAACAATGAGATTTGAGAAGCCAGAAATTTGTTTTGTCAATATAAGAAGTTCTATTTTAATTCAATTTTTATTTAGTTTTAGCAACCTTTGTTGCTGTAAAAGGTAACCTTTGTGATGTTCTACAAAGCAAAAACACTCTACATATGTGGTCTGGGATACTTCCTGCCTTCCCATTTTTTTTGGTGGATCTTGGTGGGACTCACGGCTCACCTGCTTCTTTAAGGAAGTGGAAGGCATTAAACCCTTCTGAAGTGATTAAGACAGGCTAAGAAGTAAGGTAACTGTTTTCTGCCTCAGGTGTGCTTAGATAGCTCAGCAATCACCCACATTAATTAAAGAAGTGACTTAATACCTCTCCCGGTGAAACAGGAGCACGTGATTTGCCTGCCAAAATCAGGTGATTTACCTGTTGAAACAGTACCTTTTTGTATTCTTGGGGCTCATCCAAGAAAAGACCAGGGCTGCTGGCCAGAAAGAATCCAAACCCACTATGATAAAACCACTCCTTTCTCTTTCAGTGGAGGAGAAAGTTGAAAACTACTACATGAGGTATCTTGAGTGGATGCGTCATTTACTTCTTGTAAGCCTGGCAGCCAAATAGTCCTTCCCCGTTCCGATGACGCCAAGGACTGGAAAGATATTGCTCAGTGGTTGGTCCTGGGTGATAGGTGCCAATGAAAGTAGGAAAAATCGTGTCAGGTGAGGTTTTCCACAGTTGGGAGGAGGCTGTTTTATCCCAGATGAAGGAGGATGAACCCAGCAATTTCAGTGAAGTATAACACAGCCTCGGAGCAGATTCATGGCAAAGCCAGTGAAACTGATACATCTCTGCAAAATGTTTTGGTTTCACTTAGCTCAGTGTGTTCAGACAAAAATACGTTTTACTGGAAATACTTTGACTTGTTCATGACTCACTTGTTTTTGCAAACTTAATGCTCCTTTCCCTACAAAACAAGTGAACAGGCAAAGCAGGCATACACTGGCTATAAAATCAATGATCTTGAAATTCTCTAGTTTTGATGCATATTCTCTGCTTTCCCTTCTGTGAACGCATTGATGGGGTGGGGTGTGTGTGTCTGTGTTTCTTACCGCTCTGGTGACACAACATCCTCGTTTGGAAACCTATTGCTTTGGATTTTTACTTTTACTTAGAACAAAAGATTGCAGAGGCATTTGGGTCTCTCAGAGGTTTCAGATGGATCGTAATGATATTCTTATCACCGGTTGTGCTCATCAAGGTTTCTGGATCTTTGTAACAGCTGCCAGTGACAGGAATAATTTTCACACCTGGAAAGCATCTTTACTTGACCTGTGCACATTTATATGCTGTTCTTTTCTCTAAAATATTCTTGGTGTGAGTGATACATGGAATCATCTCCCTTTTTAATGTATGCATTTGCTATACAGATTTTTCAGTGAGTCTGCTAAGGTATGTGGAGGTTTTTGGTTAATAAAAATGTAGAGTTTTCAAGCATTTCTTGAATAAAATGCAGAGAGGCTGCCTTGACCAAAACAAAGAGATTGACGAGGAAGAAAACAGAACAAAGATAAATGGGAGAGTAAATTGGCTTTCCCTCTTACTCTAGAAAAAAAAAAAAAAGGAATACCATAGTGTTTGGTTTTTTCTTAGAGGTTCAGTGATTTGTCAATGTTGAAGCCTGACTATTGGAACACTTCTGCCTTTGCAGGCCTCAGCACCAATACAGGCAAATGTTTACAAATCCCTGGACCCCTAGCAAAGATGAAATACTGAGTTACAGAGTGTGTAAGAGGATGTTAGAGCTCATCCAAGTGACTCAGTTGAGAAGGCGTTGTGGGTCTCAGTCCCTTTAAAAAAAAATTTCAGTTTTTTGCTAAGTTTTTCATACCACTGTTACCATCATTAAAAATATCAGCATTTCAAAATAATTTTAAAATAGGACATTATGAAAATTAGTATAGACTTCTTAAACAAAGGCAAAAGAGAGTATAAAAATATGATTATTTTGTACCCAGATCAGTAGAAGGGTTCACAGAATAGTTGAAGACAATGTAGAATGAGTGTCTGTCTTGATCTGTAAAAATATTATCAGGATACATTATATTAAAATTTTTTTATTGTCAAATTCACTAATTTTTTAGACTATGTAAGTCTCTGAATTGTTTTTATGGTTAGTGATTTGCACTGGTTACTTTATTAATCACCTAATTTAGAAAAACCTGTAGTCAGGTTATAATTTTAAAAAATAAATTCCAGCCTGATAGCAGAAATCGTCACGTATCTATTTAGGTGCTGAGGTTGCTATCATACTTCTAGTAATATATTTGGATCCCAGAATCTTAAATTGCATTAATTTTTTTTTTCCATTTATTTTGACAAGAATGTTCTTCAAAGGTGAATCCATGAAGTTAGCAGGACAACTTAAACCAGCATCTTTGTGGAAAGTATGACCTGTGCCTTCAGTTTGTCCCAGCAGAGCACTGACTCCTGAATCATACTGATTCTCCCCATGAGAATCTGGTTAGCAAGTCATCAGTGACCATTTACTGAAGATGTGTTGTGTTTTTCTTAACATTGTAGTAGATGTTGAAGACTAGAATGTCATGGTGCAACAAGTAAAATACCCTTCAGCAGTTTGTTGACTGAAACCATCTAAGTGTTGGATAGCAGACACTTGTAGATAACCCTAAGTTTTTCCACTTGCGGTCCTCACACCCCATATAAACATCTGACAGACTACATTCACGTAGGTTTTGTAAATTACTAAAATGACCTTCTGGTAACCTGGGGGCAAATGTCAAATGCCTGAGCTGTTTGCAGTTATTTTTCGTTAAGTCATTGAACCATGCTGAATGATGTTTCAAATGTCAGAGTTGGAGTTGAAGAGGTCGTGTAATTGGGTAAAGACAGAAGGACAAATGACCTCTTGGCAAACTTTTAATGAAAGGTTAGAGATCACAGGATTTTTTCTACATTATTGTAACAAGCTTTTCTATATCAGGATTAACCTTAAAATGTAGAAATGGTGTTCTTGGCCTCTATTGCCACAGCACTTGGAGAAGTTTCAAGATTCCAAGATGGTGTCTAAAACATGACACACGGACGAGTGTATGTCCCAAGTTACCAGAAAGTAATTTCTGCACCATGGGTGCTGAGGGAGCTGGCTGATGTGGTTGCTCTACCACTCTGCATCATCTTTGAAAGATCATGGAGAACAGGTGAGGTTCCTGAGGACTGGAGGAAAGCCAATGTCACTCCAGTCTTCAAAAAGGGCAAGAAGGAAGACCCTGGTAATTACAGACCAGTCAGCCTCAGCTCCGTCCCTGCAAAGGTAATGAAGCAGCTCATTCTAGAGATTATATCTCAGCACATGGAAGAAAATAAGGTTATCAAGAGTAGTCAGCATGGATTTTCTAAAGGGAAGTCATGTTTCACTAATGTGATAGCCTTCTATGATGGTGTGACTGAATGGGTAGATGCAGGGAGAGCAGTGAATGTTGTCTACCTTGACTTCAGCGAGGCTTTTGACACTGTTTCCCATAACATCCTTGTGGGTGAGCTCAGGAAGTGTGGGTTAGAAGAGCAGACAGTGAGATGGGTTGAGAAATGGCTGAACAATAGAGCTCAGAGGGTTGTGATCAGTGGTGCAGAGTCCAGCTGGTGACCTGTAAGTAGTGGTGTTCCCCAGGGGTCAGTTCTGGGTCCAGTCTTATTCAACATCTTCATCAATAACCTGGAAGAAGGGATAGAATGTACCCTCAGTAAGTTTGCTGATGGTACTAGACTGGGAGGAGTGGCTAATACACTGGAAGGCTCTGCTGCCATCCAGTGACATCTGGACAGACTGGAGAGCTGGGCAAATGAGAACCTAATGAAGTTCAACAAGGATAAGTGGAGAGTCCTACACTTGGGGAGGAACAACACCATGTACTGATATAGGTTAAGGGTAGACCCACTGGCAAGCAGCAACATGGAGAGGGACCTTGACGTCCTGGTGGACATTGTTACCCTTGGAACAGCAATGTGCCCTTGTGGCCAGGAAGGTCAATGATATCCTGTGGTGCATAAGGAAGAGCATGTCCAGCAGGTCAAGGGAGGTTCTTCTTCCTCTCTACTCTGCCCTGGTGAGGCCACATCTAGAGTATTTTGTTCAGTTCTGGTCTCCCCAGTTCAAGGGGGACACGGAAATCCTAGAGAGAGTCCAACAGGCAGCTACAAAGATGAAGGGACTGGAACATCTCCCTTATGAGGAAAGGCTGAGAGCCCTGGGGCTCTTTAGTCTGGAAAAGAGAAGACTGAGAGGGGATCTTACTAATGTTTACAAATATCTGAAGAGTGGCTGTCAAGTAGAAGGGGACAGTCTCTTTTCAGTGGTGCCTTGTGAGAGGACGAGATAATGGTAGCAAGCTGAAACCTAGGAAGTTCCACCTCAACATAAGGAAAAACTTCTTCACTGGAAGAAGTGAACTGGAACAGGCTGCCCAGGGAGTCTGTGGAGTCTCCTTCTCTAGAGACTTGCAAGACCCTCCTGGATCTGTTCCTGTGCTGGCAGGAGGGTTGGACTTTTTTTATCTTTTTTTTTATCTCCAGAGGTCCCTTCCAAACCCTACTGTTTTATGATTCTATGAAGTGACTAATAAAAATGCTGAACTGCTGAAATTCTGTATCTGCCAGAACTTTGCCGTCATTAATCCATGGTGTGCTGAATTTCAAGTTCCTAATTTGGTATTGATACGGGCGTTAATGGTCTGCTACTTTGAAGTGGGGTTTTTCATTCTTTGAAGTTAGTGGCTGAACTCTTCCTTCACTGGTGTCTGCAGGGCTTTGCATCATTGGCCTTGTTATTCCTTTCACCTTCTCCTACATTGAAAAAAGAAGCTTGTGTAGACAAGAGACAGCCTCCTTTAATTTATTCAGGTTTCAGTTTTGATGGAGAAGAGGGTAGAACTAGATTACTGTGTGGGATGAAATTTTAAACAAACATAAACAGTGTGCATGTAATGCCAGATTTTTTGGCTTCTTGTTTGAGTAATGCTCAAGAAGTGACAGGATTCCTGGAAGCTTTATGTACCATACAATTACCAAGAAGACTTCCAGTCCAGACCTTGGAAAGGCAGTAGTCCAGTTGTAACTGTCTGTTACAAGCGATCAGTATGGGAGAGCAAGAGGTTCAACTGATCTTTAGTTGACAGTGGGTAACAACTTTTCTCTCTCCTTTACCTGAGAAACAGGTTACTGTGATGAATATGAGTGGTGGTTCACTGTGTTGAATCTGCACCTCTGTCTGCATTTATTTAGCAATAACCTGTGAGCCACAATTTTTGGATTTTTATAATTGTCATATGGCTTAACAATCAAAGGAAAACTTAACAAAACAGCTAAGTAATGTTTGAGAACATGTGTAGCTTTCACTAATAAAGCCCGTATGCAGTATTTGGAGGATTTGGGTATTTTTAGAATTGTGCACTGTAGGTAATTCTTAGCACTACTATGAAAATATAATTCCTAAAATTAACATACTCTTTGAGAAAAGGCAGTAAGAAATTACTCCTCAAGTTACAGTTTAATTCCACCAGAATTAGTCCCTGATTATTTAATGCAATGGCTGTTTCAGTAAATTACTCTGAATAATTGCCCCTTGCATTTGTACCGTGTGAAGAGGTAGATTGCATTTCTCATGCAGTGTTCCACTCCAGCCAGTCCAGATGTGTGAACAGGAGTGAAAGGATGTGGGTGGCTTTGCTGCTTTGTTTGCCACTGACAAATCCATCTGCTGTTGACAGAAAATCTGAGTGTGCAGGTTGCAGCAAACAGTTTGAGGGATGTGACAGGCAGCTGCTCGACAGGCAGCTGCTCCCCGGTATAAGGCTCGTGGCATTTCATTAAACAAATCAGCTACTGTTGTCATTCTACCTCAAGTGTTAAGTTCTTAGTGAAAACTCTTTGTTGATGCTCTATTAGGATGATGTATTAGTATTACCATTGCTTCATTCATATGGCTCAAGCTGTTCTCGAAGTCTGAGGCCTTAAGGAGTGGACGGAGGAAAGAAAACATTTGTACTGACAGAGATGCTGCTGACAAAGAGTGGGTCATAATACGGAAGAGCATTTTAATTATCCTTTGATAGGTAGTTTATATAAAGAGACATCCAGCTTTTGTGAAGCAGTTGAAGACAAAGCTGCTAAACCTGTTGAAATCACTGTTTGTATCATGTTGCATCTAAAATACCTGTTAAAAATACTGATATTCTCTACATGAAATCCTTTCCAGGTAAAATTTCCTCAAGTTTTACAAGTTTCTGAATGAAGTGGTCATTTCACAGTGTTGAAATTTAAAGCTGCCAAAAAGTGAAAGCAAGACTGTGAAAGTGGAATTTGACCAAATATTTTGAATATTAATATTTACATAATATAGCAGCAGCATTATGCACTGCATGCCTTTATTGCAGTAGTGCTGTAGGACATACCTGGATAATGTTGTGGGTGAGCATCTGAGGCTGGGAGGTTTTAGATGATCATAATTTAAGCAAAATGAGTGAAGAAGGTGTTGGCTTCCAGATGACAAATCTGCTTTTACGGTTTCCTGAAATGTATTGTTGTTGCTGAAGTACCGGCTAAATGTGTATCCTGCTCTCTGGTCACAGGAGCAGCTGTTGTGCTGAGTGGGAACTGGTCAGGCCATTTGTCTCCGCTGTGGGTTTCTCTCACCACGTTTGGAAAGCTGGCGGCTGCTAATGCCTTTTATTTGCAGCAAGTTTATGAAAGAGAGAGTGTTAAAGCCAAGGTTTTTGTAAAACCTTTTTTGAAGCTGCAGGAGACTTGTTGACTCTCTGGGGAAGGCTGCCTGAGGAGGATGCAGGGAAGGGAAATGAAATCTCCCTGCCACCATCCTGCCCAGCAGAGAGGAGTAACAGTGCACTTCCCACAATGAATGTTGGGATGCAGGCCTGAAGTGATGAAAAGAGTTTAGCTAAGGAATTGACGGAGAACAGGAAAAAGTGTTTTTCCATGTGACCTCGTACAAGTGGTTTTGGTGTTTGTTTTGTGCTGGGGTTCAGTCCCCGAGTTTCAGCGAGTAGACCAGAGTCCTCTCCACAGGCTCATTGAAATGGAAATGGTTTTGCCCACTGCTGTGGAATGCAAATTATTTTAGGAATGTTCCTGGGTCTTGAGGCTTTTTAAAACTCACACTTGAAACAATTTTGTTTGGGTTTTTTTTTATTATTTTATTTTAACCAGTTCTCATAGCAAAACAAGTAAAGAAGATTGGTGTCTTAATCCTGACCCAACAAAATATGAAGTGTAGGTTTGTGTTCACATTGTACAAATGGCTCCTTGCAAATCAGTGGTGGAAGGACATGAGAAATGCAGAAATGCTTTGCTCTAATCAAAATGCTGAGTGCTTTGCAAGGCCAAACAACAAGAGCAGTCCTCAGTAATGCAGGCTAGCGTGAGATTCCATTTGGTATCGTTCCCTAGGGATTTGTCTCCCTTTTCTTACTATCACTTTTTAAAATTACTATTTAATAGCATGTCTTCTGTAATCAGAGCACTGGAGATGGGAAGAGACTTATACTTGTTGCATTGTCTGCCATGGGTCTTTTCCTGATCAAAGGAGATACAAGGCGAGGAAAATGAGATGCATTGACATATTCCCATACAGGATAAACTTGCTTAGAACTGAGGAGTGGGATTTGTTGGTCTTTGTGTTTCTGGTATCAGGACACAGGATATAAAATGGATTTACTTTTACTGAAAATTGGCTTTTGCTTTAAACTGAAAATTGTCTTGGATAGTTGAGGTGTATATGTGGACAATATTTGATGATGCTACATGTTGAAATGATCATAGTCAGATTAGAATATTGATCAGTTTGCACAGGGCATGGTAAAGCAGGAGTTTTTAATGGTTTTTATGTATCCAGATTCAACACTCAATATAACTTCGGCAAAATAATAGCCAATTGATCCAAAAATTACCAAAGCCAATAGGATGTCTTACTGCCTGACCTCTTGAAGTCACTGGAAACAGAAAGTGCTCTTGATTGCTTCTGTACCAAGGTCTTTAGTCTGTAACGTGTATATAGTTACAAAGTTTCCTTCAGCAGCAGGACTAGTTTATATATTTGTATAGTATGTGCGTATGCATATACACACTAAAACAATATCACAAAGGTATACAAGATATTCTTATTAAACACCTTAGAAGAAAGATATCTTTGAACACATGACTTTTATCCACCCACAGATGGCCTTATGGTTTTGTGCACCTTTCTTTTACATCTGCAGAGTCCTTTGTAAAAGGGAGATGTTCCACATACATTTGGCTTTTAATTTTTATTTTTTTTTTACATTCACAAGTAAGACTTACGTTTGAAGAACTTCTGCAATAACAGTTGATTTCTGTATCAGGGACCCCAGTGTTTATGTGTCACACTGCTCAAGATCTTCGATTAATCAAAGGAAAGATGTGTAATCTTGTAGAGGAAGAAAAACATTATGATGGCAAGAGAGTTATTCTGTTTTATAACTATAAAATCATTCGCTGATTTGAAAAAAAACTGATTTTTGTTAAAAGTACAAATGTATGCTATTTTATATGATAAAATATAAAGTGATTTATAATTTCATGTTTTATCCAGTGAGGGAGTCTATATATGGTAGATACAAAATGCACAGAATTTGGACATGTTTGATGAGTTGTACTTAGTGTGTACCAAATCTTGATTGTGGGTGCACATATGGGACTAATGCAAACTTCAGAAAATCTACATAGGTTTCTCTGAATGGAGATTTTGGCCCTGCGTATTCATTTTTCCCTGTTTGTACTCTGTTAATACTTAAATAATTTCTGTATCCTCCTGATTTTCCTTCCTTCTTATTAATTTGGGAGAAACTACATCTGCAGAAATGCAGTTAGCCCAGCACAAGCACTTGCAGTAGCCAAAAGAACAAGGAGGGACAGTAGTGGAATGCTAATGCTGTGTGATAGATGCATTGTCTCCTGAAGGTGTGTTTTCTTCCAGTGGATGCAACCTGAGGCATAATGTATGCTGAAAGTTAAACCCCAGCAACTGATTTCTGCAATGGGGGAAGAGAGTCCTTCCTGATTTAATCTCAGTGTAAGTAGGTTAAGTGTGGTTTTCCTGTCACTTCTTTGCTTGTGTATTTTAAAGACATCTGCAACTGTATTACTTACCACAGATGTCTTGAATAAATGCTTTTACTTGCATTTTACCTTTACTTGTTTGGACTTGATGATCTTAAAGGTCTTTCCCTAAACAATTCTAAATGTGGTAAAAAAGTACTTAAATAACACTTATCATCTACACGGGGCAGTTGTGAATCTATAAACAAGTTGTCCTGGATGTTCTTCAGGGTATCTGAGGTACATCAACATCCCCTTTTCTGCTGCATGAGTAAGGTGGACAGATGACTTCACAGCATCTGGAGTCTCCTGGTGACTGATTAACTAATGCATCTCTTTGGTATGCAGGATAAAACTTAGGTGCATTTTTGAGCTGTATAATGTCAAATCATTAGAAGTAGTATGCCTGTGCTCACAGTTGTCATTGATTTTTGACTTTGTTTTTGCATGGACAGCAATGTAGCAGTCTCTGAGGGCTTGGGGGGTCAGATGCTGACTGGTTCAGAACAGCCATATTTCTACTCACAGTGGATTCATGATTCAAAAGCTATGGTCCCCATCTTTGTTTCTGCATGGTCTCTCTTGGACAGTTCTCTTGTCATCTACAGATAGCATCATGATGCAAGCATTAGGGTATTACCCCACAGTGTAAGCATGGCAGTATGAGAGCTTTTCCTATTGCTGTCATTTGTCTTTTTCACACATCAGTGTCTGCTTTTCCTCTGACCTTATGGGGCATCATGCCAGGGAAGATGGATGTACCTCTTCTGGAAGAAAGTCAGGTCAGCGGAAGAGCTTTGTCACATGAACCCACGTGAGAATGTTGTGGCGTTACTTGCAGGACGGCTGTCTTGAACAGCTAATTGCAGTCTTATGTTGCAGGCTTTGCAAAGATGCTTCACAGAGCAGTTTTCTGGCATACCCTGCTATGGAGTTTGCCATCTCTGTGGAAGATGAGCTTCAGAGCGAATAAAGCAAGTGCTGTCTGGTAAAAGTGTGTCATCCTCCTAGGAATCTGCAGTGACCTGCAGTTGGTACAGAACTTTGGGTGAGAACTACATTCAGAAACTTTTGCCAGGTGTCATCACAGTATTTTCCAGGCACAGGAGGAGTAGAAAGTGGAACCTTTGCTGCCCCTCTCTCTGCCTCTTTATGTGAACCACTGGTAAGCTGGGTCAAGGCCATTGTGGGCAGCCTTCACTTATGTCTCATATTCATCATGAACATCCTCAGAGGTCCTGTGCAGGCTGTTTTCCCTTGCTGTGCTTGTGGGAGTCACCTTTCTTCTGGTGCAGCAGTGACCTCAATCCTCACATGGTTCCTTCTCATGGACCATCCTTGGAAACTGCCTGTCTAGTTCCATTACTCACACGTACTCTGCATCAGAACAGAAAGGGTAAGAGGCATTGCCTTTCCCACTGTGGACCCTGGACACTGCAGGGCAATCCCACCACCATAATGTGTACTCATTCCAAATCATACATGCCCACAGTGTGCTCCCTACAGTTACTTCTAAACCACAAAGTACATGGTCTGTAAATTTGGGGCAATGGTGGAAGAACTAAGAAAAACGCAACCTAAAATCCTGTCTTCTACGCAGATGTCTGTGACCAGAGTCCTTCTCAACAATAGGTACTGTGAAACCCATCCTCACTTCCTCTGACCACTTTTCACCACCACGAAGCGTTGGAACTTTTCATCACCCAATGTGCTTGTAATCACTGCTTTCCTATTTGTAGACTGTTACCCATCTGTTATACTTAATCCATCAACTTCTATTCAACCTAAATTCATGAGCTCATTTCCTGATACTTGAAAGCCTGTCAGACCCTTGTAAGGCTTTGCCTCAGATTTTTAGGGCTGCAATTTTCATGTATGGGAAACATCCCCCACTCTGCTCCTCCTCCTCATCTGCCCATTCATTGATGCGAAAGGATAATATTTAAGAGCAACCACAGACAACTTCTGGCTATTTGAACAGCACAGCAGATTTGGCCAATTTGACTGCAACTCTTCATATAAAGATCAATGTCGTGCATCATTGTGGTTTACAAGGAGTGAAAACACAGAAGACTGGCCAGTGGAACTATTAAACTGAGGCCAGCGTGGACACTGGCCAAACATCTAAGCTTAGATTGACAAGGGACTGATGTGGCCAGAAATCACCAGGCACTGTGCCTGGTTGGCACCGTATAAGTGGCTGCTGTGACTCTGCATGTGTCAGAGGGCTCTTGGTTAGGGGGCAACACACTGCACTAGAGGTGCCTTTGTGCACCAAAGGGCTGACCTTGAAGCAGGAGAGGTGTTTATGGTGGTGGTTTGCAGCAGCTAGGAGGGCAGGCAGTTCTGGATGCACGTTGAGGGGAAGCACAGGGAAGAGCTGGCATAGCTTATGAAGGAGCTTATAGTTCTGCTTATACTCCTTTGCCTCTGCAAATACACCTTGCTGTGCTTATCCTCACCCTGTCAGAGATAACGTCCTGACCAGCTGCTGGCAGAGGAGCAGTTCCTTGTGTTAGTGCACCTGCTGCTCTGTTGTTCTGTGAGTGGCTTGTGTTGCAGTGGCTGCGATGCCATCATGGAGGTGTTCCCTCATGGTCTGTAATCTTTGTGCCCTCCCCAAGGGCTGGACTTAGGCACTACAAGGTTGCTACTGCAAATGGTGCTTCATCAGAGGATGGTAAGAGTAAAAAAAGAGAAAGTTTCTCAGGCTTTGATGGCCTGGGGAGAAAAACACTGGTGATTTATGGTTATCCTCTTCATGGCACCCTCATTCTTGGGGGCAAATCTGCAGCAGAGTCTTGTACCTTTGACTAAGTCCTAGGAGGACTGTTAGTAGAGAGGTCTGTACAAGGTGACCAGCCTGTACCAGTAAACACCGTTAGTGCCCTGAGGGGAGCGGGTAGATGATGGTGTCATGGACCAATTCTTTCCTGGTTCCAGACCACAGGAGAAGGCAGCTCTTTCAGTATGGGCAAAAGGGACAGGTCGGAAAGAGCCAACATGTGCAATAGCCCTTTACAGCTGTGGGTTTTGTAGCTGCTTCTGGGTAATAAGTGAATGGAGAACGAATGTTCTCATGCTTCTGACAGCTGACCCCACCCCAGCAGCAGGTTACCCTTTTGAATGCAACGCAGTTTTCTCATAAGTGTTTGTGTTGCTCTGGACCACGCTGCTCTTCATCTGAGTCTCTCTGATGTCATTCTGACCTATCACAGTCTCTGTCTCAAGAGATACAGTCTTCTGTGCCAGCTAGTGTGAGTGCTCTTTCTTCTCCATGTCCCGTGCTCTACCACCAAAATGACACCATAGAAAAATCCAAACAAAACTTCACTGGGGCGTTCATGGATCACAGTGTCACTGGAACATGACTGGATGGCAGACTTACAGGTCATGGGGAGAGGATGGACCGTGAATGGACTTTGTCATGAGAGGAGACTGCTGCAGGCCAGATGTGGGAGGATGAAGGTACACTACTGACACAAACCATATGGAAGGGGAGAGCCTGTTGTGCTGTGGTGGTTTACCCAGCAATTACCCTGCAGATTCAGTGCCAGCACAATTAAATCATTTTGCCTAGTAATTCAGTGGGGGGATGAAATCTTTATTAGATGATGGCACTGCTTTGACAGTGACAACATGTAGCCTGTGGTGTCTGGGGATGACAGAAGTTGGCGTGTGTATGGTCACATATGGATGCTATTAAAGGCCACTGTTCTCTCTGCAAGGCCTGAATTCTTAGAAATTAACACCAGAGACAAGTGCGTCGCTCACAGCCAGGATGAAGTCAAACTCCAGAGTAGTTTTTTGCAGAAAGTGTGTTTTCTGGCCAGTGGAAATGAGGCTAGGATACTTGCTGCTTAGAAAGCCTGCTCTCAGCATGGCTAAAGTTCACCTGGGAAAAGGACTCACTGATGTCCTTTCAGCATGCTGGCTCCTTTACTGCTTCTCTCACACACCTATACACAAAGTCTCAGTCAGAGACAAAAGCCAGTTTATAAGCTATATGTTCACTGGAGGCAGCTGTTTTGGCAGAGGACAGAGGTTACAGAAGAGAATTGATGTGCTGGCACTTCTGTTTCATGCCTCATCTGCAGTCCCCTTGGTCTCAGATGGAAGTGATGTACCAGCAGCCTGCCTGTTCTCTGCCTGGTTTCTTGTGAAAACAAACAAAACTGTAATACTGTAGGACTTCACTTTGCTAATTTGTTGAAACATAAGTGTGTAATGCTGTCTGAGATGCCCTGGGTAGCCCTTCCTAGCTTCTAGCTTCTGGTCCAGGAGGGACTCTTTTTTCTGGTATAACCAGTATTACAGCTATCAGCCTCATGTGGGTGCTTCAGATGTCCTCGGGCACTTTGAAAGACATATGCTGCTTGTGCTTGGGCAGTTAAAGTGTTTTCACTTGTAGTGTCTTCCCTGCTGAAGGTCTTTGATAAGCTGCTCCCGATCACTTGTATCCCATTGGTGTTAGGGCAAGTGCATAGCCCAAAGGTGGGAAGAATATTTTTGGGTTTGTGTTGAAAATACTGATTTTCTGCAATAAGTCTACAGTATACCTGTCAACTGCCCCTCACCACCCACCATTGCAAATCACTCTTTAAAATGCAAAGCTTGTACTTGTCTTCTGTTTGGTGAAGGCAGTGTAGTCTTGACAGACATGTTTGTGCACATGGGAAGGAGTGACCAGGCAGCTCTTTATGTTTTGACATCAGAACTCTTTCAACTTCTAGAGTACAGAGCATCTATAAAATATATTTTCTTTACATGCTGTTTTTCATTATAAGAATGACAATTTAAATACTTGGGGGGTTGATTATGATTGCCATGAGACACATTAAATACTTGGTGGGTTGATTACGATTGTGATGAGACACATGGTAAGATAGCAAGTCTGATTTACCAACTTGTGCATCTTGGCCTTGGGATTGGGTCAGTGAGCACTTAAATGAGGATATGTAAGTTTATCGATAGTTAACTTGCTAATGTAGTCAGCATACTTGTTATATTGCCCAGTAATGACCTGCATGTACTTCACTGCTGAGTAAATGCTGGAGGGAATGCTCAGCATGGCTGCTTTTGTATGCAGGGACAAACAGCTTGTCCTCAAGATAATATGGCAACCCAGGTGCTTACAGTGGATCCCTAGAAATATCACCCTGGTCTTCTCAAAATTGAAAATGACGCTACAATACGCTCACAGATTTCAGCAGGTAGCTGGATCTCAGCTTCCTCATCCTCCTTATGGACAACCTTATGGACAGCCACAGCTTCTTCCCTGGCAAATCTCGTCCAGCAGTCAATCACTTCTTTATCACCTTATCTATCACTTCTTTACTCTCTTTTCTCTTTGAATCTGTTTCCTCCTCAGTTCTCATTATTCTTTGCCACTTGTTTTTCTTGCCATCATTATTGCCTTCTTTCATGCCCTCCCTCTGTTCTTCCAACCAGATCCAATTAATTTGGAAGTATCTTATCACTGTATTTTTAAAAAAGAAGATGTGTTCTTTGAGCCATTTCAGTGAGCAACAAAATACCGTTGTCTCATCAGAGTCAAGTTCTCACTCTAAATCATATACGCACACCTTCAAATACTGCCAGAAATTTTCAAGATATGTACAGGACACAACAAAATGATATTTGCATCCCCCCCTCCCCCTTATTATTATGTGTCTTATTATTTCTGTTGCTCCAAGTAGCCTTAATCACTCATTGGGATCCCGCTGTGTTGGAGACTGCTCATATGCCTACAGAAAACTCAGACTCTGCTACTATGTGTATAAGCTGTGCTGTCTTTTTATTATTACAAAGTAAAATTTCAGTCAAAAATCAGCAGATGGATGGGAAGGCAGAAAGATGAACAGAGTTCAGCAGAAAGCAAGAAGTGTCCAGAAGTCTTTCAAGAGAGCAAATAAAATGTCTTGTCCTGTATCTGGTTGCTATTACCTTTGACTTCAGAAGGCTGAGGACGCTTTAAGATGAGTACCAGAAATAGCAGGCTCAAACACAGAATGGCATACAATGGGGTAGAATACATGGCACCTGAAAATTATGTTTTAACAATAAATGTTAATGAAGAAGAGGGGTACAGTGTACTGCTCTTAATTAAAATGCATTACATTAATATTGTCAGTTCACATTGTGAAATAAAGCAGAATAATTTTCTAATGAGTAAAAAATAGATGGATTTAATCTTTCCTCTACAAATTGGATTTTTCCATGTTAGATTTCCCTAGATTTGTTCTCCTCATTTTCTAAAGAATGAAAACACTACGCATGTGATATGAGGTTTAACGATGAATAGTGCTAGTTCAGAAAACTGATCATTCTTTTTTTCATTTATTTTATCTAGGTTTCCTTTGCCTGATCTGTAAACATGTCCACAGACCTGCTATGTAAGTACATTTCCATCATCCCACAGTGATTTTTTTTTTTTTTGTACCATATGTTTTTATCAGATTCCCAGATGTGCTCATGATTGATGTCTTTTATCTTAAGTATAAAGTCTGCTTTTACATTTGTGATTCTTCTGAGACATCTGTGGAATGATATGACTATTAGAATCAATGGGATTATTCTTGGAGTAAAGCATGACTTAATATGAGTAAAATTGTAAAAATTTGGCCCCTGTGTAAGAACAGACTGGTTCATTGAGACTTAAAATTACAATTCTATCTAGAATGTTTTATCTGTCTCTGGCACAGATACCATCCCAGATTACCACTGAGTGATGTGCTTGGGGTTTTTTAATCACTTGGTGAATTTAACTCCTGTGTTCCCAAAGCATCGCTATCCAAGTCACATCCAGATCTCACGCCTCATCACTATAATCCATCCTTCTTTTTCAACAGCAAAGAATATACGAGTGACATATCCTTATACTTTCATGTCATAACTACTACAAAAAAACTACTGCTCAGGTCTCCCTCTAACCTAAGATATTTGCAGCATTAAGCACATTTTGTGTGCTTAACGATCTGTTTTCTTTTGGGTTCCTCCAAGCGCCTCAGCTGCCATTTTTTATCACTGCCTCTAAGGGCTGCCTAGCTGCACACTGTGGAATTTCAGAATTTCACAAACACATTTTAACACTTTTTTTTTTTTTTTCAATAACTGTAATTGGTTAATAAATGTAAAACCAGCAGTGGCTTACTGGCAGATACCATCTTTCTATGGAGGTGATAGCTGTACTTACAAATTATTTGTGAAAGTGCATTTTTTGAGCTTTATCTGCTAAGTGGCAATTTTGGGACATGCTTAAGTGCCATTTAGGTACAGGAGGAATTCTAAAATGAGGATTGTAATGTACCTGACTATTGTATACAACAGGCAAAACTGCTATCAGGAGTGAAATGTTAAAGAAAAGAGAGAGGGCAGGTTGACTGCATAGTGGTCCTGGTCAAGACTCCTCAGTTCTACTCAGATGCTTAAGCTGGTTTGAGTGGTTTAGCTAATTTATGCCCCAACAGTTTTAGTTTTTCTCTCTTCAGCTCAATGTCAGCACCTCTCTCACGCTTTTCCTAATGATCAGTGGGTTAGAGAAGTTGTCACCTGAGAGGAGTATGTTGAGTCTGGAGAAGAGAAGGCTCAAGGGGATCTAGTCATGATCTTTCAGTACAAAAGTAGTGGTTATGGAAAGGAGGTGGATGCATGCACCATGACAGGACAAGAGGAAACAGCTACGAGTTGCTTCAGGAGAGATGGTCCTGGCTGTATGGGATGTTTTCACTGTGGGATTGATTACAGATTAGACTGCCCAGGGAACTGGTAGAATTTCCCATATTGGAAATATTCGAGTTCCAGCTTGTCAGGGCTTGGGTAATACTAATCCATAGCCTGCTTTCAACAGGAGGCTGGGTTAGTTGATATCCACAGGTATCTTCCAACTCAAGATAGCTCTGCTGTTCTGTATTTACTTGTATCCTCAGCTGTCTTCCATGCAGTGATCAGTCACCCCTACTACCTGTCCCTGGTCTTCTCAGTATTGTACTGCTTGTGCTTTGGCAGGTCCTGTGATGCTCAGTCATGCTAGAGGGATAGGCATTTGTCTTCTCACCTGGGAGATGTGAATAGCCTCGAGGCAGTACCAGTGCCAAGGGGACTTTCCAGGTTCCAGCTGGTGGGAATACAGGTGCATGTGAGGTTTGTGGCAGCCAGGTAGTGTTTTGTAAAGATGTCAGTGCATAGGAGAACACTAAATAGTAACATGGCAAATCTGTACAGATGTGCAGTGACTCTAGATCTTTATGTCTGTTTTTATATAAATAAGCAGTGCAGAGCCAGCCCATGAGCCTAGTACTGGCCTGTGCTAACAAGCCACAAATGTGTTTTGGGGACAACATCTACCAGTCTCTGTTCCAGATAAGGAATTTGGATGTAACGAAACTGTAGCGGAAAAGTGAAGGAGGTGAGGAGCGTTTAGACACATGGAGCTGATGCCAGGTGGTATCAGCACCGGGGAACAACTGCTTGGGAGCAGACGCCCAGTCCTAAGGGCTGACCACAGCATCATCTTTCACTAATGCTTATTTCACTACAAGATCGAATTCTAGGATTAAAAATCTTGTTACAAATCACATTAACGAAAACTAGATGTACGACGAAAAAGAAAACCAAAGCAGAACAAACCTCCTTAGATTCCTAGGAAAAAAAACTACTGCAGCCTGGTGCAAATTGCACAAAGAAAATGTCATGGCTGCACAATAAAAGGGCTGCTGCAGCTAGACCTCAAACTCCTGCAGCTAAGTCTTCAAGCCTGTGGAAATAAACTGAAAAAGCCAACATCCCAGTGAAGTTTTGGCATGAAGAATTTGAGGTAGCAAGTGTTTCTCTGTTTTAGATGGAGAAGCTAAGGGAAAAAAAGAGGAGTTTATAAAATGTTTGTCAGCTACCGAGGCTCGGCCGGTTGGGGAAGCAGCGGACTTCCCTTGGAGCTTGTTTTTCTTTTTATCCTTGGATGAACTAGCATGCAGTATATTATGCTGCCTGAATGTAGGGGTTTTGTCACGGTTAGCACCAGGGGCTGTCCCGGGAATGCAGGAAGGCGACGGGCGTGAATGGAACACGCGGTGGTCGGTGGGGCTTGAGCCTGCTCTTCGGGAAACCTGTCGCTGCTCCTCTGGGCCCGGCCGGCCAAAGCCTTGCAGGAAAGGAGGTGGGTCTTTGATCTCTTTGTTGTAGCTGCTCCCTGGGAATTTGCTGAAATCAATGCCCTGTTTTCCTGAAGAAATGAATGGCTATGCCTAACTAGTTTTGTGAAGCTCCGGGGAATTCACCGCTTCTGTTTATTGACAGCTGAAAAGGAGCACATGGTGCTGAATGGGTCCTCCTGGGGAAACAAAATAGAGCAGAGTTAGACTTAGTTGAACATAGGAGCATTTGGAAAAGTCTGCTGAAGGAGGATGGCACAGTTCCTGACACCTTGTACTAGCCTAGCCTGACTTTTTACTAAAAATGGCATTTTAAATAAGGTAAGGATTGTTTTGATTTCCCATGCATACTGCGGTTACGAAATGTTTGCATTTGTGTTCTCAAGTGCAAAACCAATGTTTGAATTGTATTCTGTCATGGGAAACACCTAAGTGACTCTTGTGCTGTTTCTAGCTTCTGTGTATGTTAATTTGTTCTTTATCTAATGGTGAGTAATGAATTTGAAAAGTAATAGGAAGTTATTTGGTATTTGAGTCTTGCAGTCAGGTCCTGGACATCAGTCGTTTGTGTAGGCTATTATATGCAATCCTTTATGTCTTTGAAAATCAGCCAAATTGCATCAGATATTTTCCTGACTGCTGCATTAATACTTACACGCAAGGCAGTGACTAACAAGCAGGCCTGTGGCAGAAAATCTGGGAATCTAAAATCCCTTGAAATGTAAGGATGTATTTCCAAACCTCTGTTTCTGTGTGTAGACTCAAGGCAAGAGACGGACGTACCACTGCACTCGCTAGTTTTAGTTGTACAGGTTTTTTGTAAAGACACTAAAGAACAGCAAGAGGAGGATCATAATAAAGAAGCAGTATTTTCTTCCCCCAAGTCCAGAACACTTTATCAGACCAAAGGAATTTGGTGTGTAATTCATATGTAAATTTTCTACTGAAAACAGGAGAACAAATCGCCAGAGTTTCTATATTAGTTTCTGTGGTGACTGAATAAAAAGATTTCTGAACTCAATGTAGCTACAGCTTTCAGGTATGGCCCACTTAGGACTGCAGGAAAAAAAGTTAAGTAATACCATTTATTCTTTTGTCAGTTTAAGTATAAGGCCAAGCTCCAAACAGAATAATTGTCGTGCTGCCTTGTTCTTACATGGCAGTAGGAATTGCTGGGTTTGCATTGCAGACCCGATTAGAAGTGTCCGTGCATGTGTGTAGTTGTTTGAAAACTCTTGAATAGTCCCTTTTTTTTCAGGGAAAGTGCTTGGGAAGTTTCATGTTTTATCAGGATATTTTGTGTTCCTCAGTCTGGCATTTTTTTATTTGAGTGACTTTGAGCTAGTAATCTTTCTAGCTTTGTCGCGTTTGCTCTGTGCAGCAGATAACTTATCTTTTTTTTTTTCCTGGAAGCATTGAGGTTCCATATGCAAACATGATCTCTTTAGAATACTTTGTGAGCCTGAAAATGAAAATACATTGTTTAACTGTAGAGCATCAACATTTTTGCTTGTTGCTTGTGCCTTTAAGTTTCCAAGATCTTCAGAGGGAAAAGCAAAAAAAAGCAAATGCATTTGTGAATTTGATAAAGATGTAAAAACACTGAGCTCAAGCAGTCTGGTATTGATGTTTGTGGGCTCTGTTGTCATTATTGTTATCCAAATGTGTCAAGAGTGTTTTATGACTTCCCTTAAGTATATTTATACATGATAGGTGTTGGAAGCTGGTAAAATTTAAAGCTAAAGCTAATTTAAAGTTAACATTTGAGTTTGAAAGGAGTTATATTTGTTAGGTCATTTTAATGCTGTAATCTAGATGTGTTAAGAAAATGTTGACTGATGAGGGTTTCTGGGTGGTTGTAATGGTGTAAATACAAAAGAATTACGGTTGGGGAAAGCTCAGTTGATCAGAGTTTTTGTAGTTAGTATAATGGAGAAGAAAATAGATGATTCATTTGTGACATGGAAGGTGGTATTTGTCTCTGTTACTCGGGCAATAAGGCAAGGCCGAGTGTGTTATGTTTAACTGACTGGACTGGAAGGTGCTTAGCCAGACGTGTAGGAAAATCCATCGGGATATTTTGGCAAGACAGTTGTCCCTTTGCCTCTTCGAACATCAGGGATCTTTATAAAAATAGGAGTATTGTTGCAATCTATTTGCAGTGTTGAAGTGAAAGGAGTATAAAATAATTGATTTCCAACCAACAGAGTAAGGTACACCAAATACAAAGTGGGATGTGTGATCATACACAGATCTAAGTAAATATGCACGTTAAATTACCAGGGTTAGACAAATACATGTCTGAGGATTAGTGCATTACCCCCAAGGAGATGCCTTTACCACCTGTAGATCTTGTTCTTTGAGCTAGGAAAGTATAAAAATGGGAAGAAATTCTTTGCAGCATTGCTTCTTAGATTCTGGTAACAGACACTACTGTTGCTGTTATTTTTATTCTTGTGACTTTTGGTAATAGTTTAAAAGAAACCACAGATTAATCAGAAATGTAGAAAAAGTGTTTGGATTTTATTTAATCTCAAACTGAGATGACTGTCAACAGGAGAATAAATAGGGATTTATGGAGATACATTATAATGTGAATTTAGAGTGCTTCATCTACAGAAAAAAACCTGAAATTTTTTCTAAATCCACAAATTTTTGCAACTCTTCGATGTAATTCTCCAATAATGCTCTATAACCATGTATTTTGTAATTCCCTGTTTTAGACAACTAGACTCAGAGCTGTCCTTATGCTTAAGGAGAATAGTTATTGTAAGGGAAATGTACCATACTGCTACCTAATCTGTTACTAACAATTTTATTATCCTTTCTTGATCAGTCTGTTAAAGACATTCAAGTGGATGTAATTTCTTTAGTTCTATATCAGTTAAGACATTAGATAATTATGTTATGGTTCCCCTTTAGTCTTCAGAGTAGAAAAAAAAAGATTGTTATGTCTCAGGAAAAAGAGAACAAGTAAATGGAAGGACGGATATGACACTTGCGTGTATGAATGTGGGTTTTTTCTTCACAGAAGTACATTTTTGTGTCTGTTCAGCAGCACAGCTTCCTAATTTCTATGTTGTTTTTTTTTAAAGAAGCCACTTAATGCCTTAAAAGAGGTGAATAATTTAAAAGAATCATAAAGGATGAGTCTCCTACCCAATTTGTTTGCAGAGAAGCTGGGAATCAAGCATCCTCTTTGTGTTGGAAATTAGGCAAGTAACAGAAGTAGTTGGCTATGTCCTCTGCTATGAAGGTGATGCATAGTAAGAACAAAAGCTGTTCTGCTAAGCTGTTAATGACCCTTCAGTTACAAAACCCAAGAGGACCCCTACGCTTCAGTATTTTAAATATATGCTTTGGGTTTCATTAGTATTCAAAACAAAACAAAACAACAAAAACCAACCAACCAACAAAAAATCCCACAAAAACCAACCAACAAAAACAAAAACAAAACAACCCCACAAACAACCAAAAAAAGCCCACCACAACCAACAGCCAAACAGACCTTTTTTTTTTGTTCTCTTGGGTCAATTGGAATACAAGTAGAGGATTTGGATTGTTCACTGAGAAAGTTAACTGATTTTCCAGTTTTATTTAGACTTAGTTTCCACTGAGTGTAATATGAGTTGGAGTGTTCTTTCAGGATTGGCCCCACCAAGGTCTCAGCTCCCACCAGTCCTAAGTGTCCGTGTATTCACTTCTCCACGTGGACTTCCTTATTCCACAGTGTGACTGCTCGCACATCAGCAGAGCCAAGTGTGCAGACTTCTACCTGCAGAAGTGGATCCCCTGATTTTTACACTGCACTTTTATTCCCAGTAGTTGTAGTTTGCTTTATTTAGTTATAACTGCCTCTGAAGATCTTAAGTTCTCCACCTATAGAATGAGTACAGCATCTCTTCACTCTGTCATGCCAGGCTGCCTCATCACGTCCTACAGTGAACTCAGTGCTTCCTTCTCCAAAGCGTGTCTGCCTGCCTGGTTCTTTCTATCAGTAAGCAGCTGGAAATATATCCCAGCCACTAGCATCTTTGCTGGGAAAATTCCCACAAGTCCATATTGGAAGGTATGTCACAAGTGGAAGAGCAAGAATCAATTTGGGCTGGTTTCCTAAGGAGAGGTGTTTTTTGTCACCAAGCCCTCCACCAGTTTCCACCACTTGACAGCTGGACTTTGTGGCCAGTAACTACCAAGTTCAGTGCATGGAGAGAGACCCAATCTAAGGTTTCCTTTAAAGACAATGTTGCAAGGGTTGGAAATACTTAAACTAACTCTAAGCATTAATCATTTTTGCTACACTTGGTTTATCGGAATTGAAACTGTGGTGTTGACTTACCATGAATAAAATTGTCAGCTTTATTAATGCACTTGATATGGTGTGTGTGGCTGCATGCACGTGTGTTTATACATACGTACGTTTAGGAAGACAAATGCACTTGAGATTTTTTTCTGCTAGAAGAAAGAGAGGTTTCTGCTGTCTGTGTTAAACTACAACAGCAGCATAAACATAATCCACTAAAAGGTCTGACACTAAAATAAATCAACCAAGCTGCAAAAAATCTCCCCCAAAGAAAAGTTCCTGAGACCAATTAAAGCCACTTTTGCTGGGGGAAATAAAACTTGTGCTGCGGGAATTGTATATTAGGGGGTCCAACGTGTGGCCCAGGAGCCACAGGGTGCTTGTGAGCAGTTTGAGTATGCCTCTCTTGATGGATGGCTATATTTCTGCAGACAGGGGGACTTTGGGTTTGCTGTCTGCAGTACGGAAGCAATGCGGTTTGGACAGTGTTAGTGAAGACCTAAAGCAAGAAGGTGGAAGGTGTCTCAGACAAGGAGCCACAGCCTTGTACCAGGACCAGTCACTGCTGTCTGCTGGGGGTGATGAGCAGAGTGCAACAGGAAGGCTTGTCTCAGGGAACTTCTGCTGGGCATTTTGTAGGGCCAAACTATGATGACTGAAGCTGTTACTCATAAAAATAGCAGATGTTTCTGTGAATTTGTTGTTAACCTCCTTCCCTGCTTCTGGATCTAATTTTATGACTTCATGCCAAGCCAGTGGAGGGAGATGGAGAGAAGGAAAAAAAAAAACCCTGAAAGATGCAAGTGCATTTTTCAATTTGGTTGTTTGAAATGTGCTCAGTTTTCAGAAATGAGAGAAGTCTCTTTGTTTGCCCTGATTAGAAGCTATAACATGTCATCTGTGGGAGGTGACTTCACTTGAACTCTGCTTGTTATGTATATGGGTTCTGATAGCAACTAAACCCCATCTGGTGTACCAGAAATGTGACACATACATTTTAGTCACAAGAATAACCAGTAAAAGATTTTTTTTCAATCAATCAGTCCATCAATCAATCAATCAATTAAGGCTTTGATCTCAAGTCATTTTTAGATGAATGAACCTACCAAGAACTTTGATAAACCAGTTGCTCAGACTGCAGAGTGAAGTTAAATTTGATAGACATGCCTACATATTTTCCCTTCTGTTTGGATTATTGTTTGTTTGCTTTTTTTTTTCCTTTAAGTTTGCAGGAAAGATGTATAAGTTACTGCCCTTTCAGGTGTTCCAACAGTGAAGGTAATTTTTTTTTTTTCCTCCTAGCTGTACAATTTGGAATATAGAGCAGAGCACAGGTATCCTGCTGCACGGGCTTTGTGGGAACTGCTGAAGCTGCTTTGTGCAGTCACATTGTTCCCTGAGGCTTCTCAAACTGTTTTACTTCCAAGATTTGCAAGATGGAAGGAGCACGGTAGAAAGTCTCATTGGGATTGGTGGGAGGATGACTTTTCATGGAAGATGGTTGAATTTCTTCTGGCTATGCCTGTTGTACTTCATGGTCACCGGGTGAAAAAGTTAGTGTTCCCAGATATGCTCGACTGTCATCATGATTACTCCCTGTTAGGAACTGGTAATGAATTCATAGTTGTTGTTATCTTTTATATGCTTTTATAACAAATAGTTCGGAGTTCTGAAGAGTTTACATATTGGCACTTGTGGTGAGTCCTTCAGGAAAATGCGTGCATGCTTTGCATCAGAAGATTTCTTTACAGATAAGAGCCTCCCTTTTAGAGGCATCATTCCTTAAGAACAGCTGTGCTGGACAGGATTGTACCACTGCGAGGCAGGAGTGGGAGCTGTGATGGATGATCTCCTGCTGCTGGAGACCCAAGGATGTACCATCCCTCCGAATCTTGTTTCCTCTTGGGAGCAAAGGCAGGGGCACAGGGAGGATGGAAGTGAGGTGAGGGAAAGTGTCACTGCAGATCAGTGTCTGGGTCAGGATGCCTAAGGGCTGGGCTCACCTGCAGTGCTGGGACCCAGTTTTAGGGAATTGGCTTGACTTGCCAGTCTGACTGAACGTGTGGGGTGGCAGTGAGTCATGTTTGCTGTTTTATTTCTCTCTTTCTGTCTCCAAATATAGTAACACATTTTTTCAAGTTTTACATTTTAGTAGAGTGAGGTCATGTTCCTATGAATATGTTCAATGTTAAGAATGGTTGCTGGGATGTTTGCAAACCATTCTCCTCCCCAGAGAGAAGTGGCCCCAAAAGAGGCACAGGCGTTTACTCACAGGGTGCTGCTCACTCCTGCACAGGACCAGAACTCATCCTCCCCCTGCATCTGCACCTCACTGGCTGTGGTCCATTATTTGCCTGCAATACCAGGGATAGAAGTTGGCAGTACAAGGACTTGGTAGGTCCTAGCAGCATGTCCCACAGTGTCTGTGCTGCTGCCATCAGGTAGAGTGTGTGAGGTTTCAGGGTCTCCATGTGTCAAAGACCTGGGAACTCACTGCTTGAAATCTACTGACAGTTTCTTTCTCAAGTTTCTTTCTCAGTTTCTTTCTTTACTCATTTAAGAGAAAATCTCCTTTTCCTTCATCCAATTCCCCTTTCTTTTTTTTTGGAGGGTGTTATTTTGGGTGCAGGGTTATGGAAAATACAGTACCTGCCTCACAGATAATATCCTGAGTGGTGCATGAATGTGAACCTTTTCAGTCTTTGCTCAGGTGAGAAGTTAAAATTGCTGTCAGCCCAGAGTGTGTTTTCCTGATTTTTCTTTTTTTCTTTCTTTTTTTCTTCTGTGCAGAGCTGAGCAGTTGTAACTCTGCTAATAAAAGTCTTTGTTGTATGAGATAGAGGAGACATGAAAAGAAACACTGAAGAAATGCTTACTTAGTTTTGTGTTGGACCGGGGATCAGTTATGACAGTTAAAAAGTGAAGATCAGTCAGTTAGATTATCAGTTAGATGACAAAAATACCAGAAGTGAATGGTATTTGAATGAATTATTTTGAATTCTGGTAAATTACATCAAATAATATTTTGCTATAATATAAATAGGATTAATTAGTAATCATTTAAGAGCTTCAGCTTCTTTGTAAATGCACTTTGACATCAAACCTGGGACACATAAATCCTCTTTCTTAAATGTTTTTTACAGAGGAAGTGTGTGGCAGTGACCCACAATAATGGGAAAATAACTTGGGATTAATTGTTTGCTAATTGATTACTGTGGGGTTTTTTGCCAAATAAATTACATTGTAGAACAAGGTTTTCAAGCTTTTCCAGCAAGGAGTGCTGCAGAACAAACCACAGGTCAGGAAAACCTCACGTACCTTTGTGTAAGAAGAACCAGCACACTGCACGTGCAATGAATCTTAGACAAAAACTGTCCACAAGGTGTTTTTGCAGCGTTGCTCTAGGTAAAAGCTGGACAAGGCTAATGGAGCAGTACCGTTTTACTCTGGGATAAATTACTGTTGTTCACTATGCAAATCTTATGATTGTAATTAGGCTAGGATTTGGACTGCTGTGTACACTGATCTTTGTTCCCTCTGCGCACGGGAGCTAATTCTAATGCTGCAAAGCAGCACAGCAAGTGTCGAGCGCTGCTCAGCCCGTGAGTTTTTCCCAGGGTATCTTTGCTTGAAGTGGACATTTGAAAAAGAATGATTTACCTCTGCCTTCACAGGGCACGTAAATCATACCCCGGGCATCTTGTGGCTCACTGAAGTGTTCAGGCACCATAAAGTCTCACTTGAAAGTAGAAGTTGGAGAAGACACAGGAAGGGCTGCCTGATAGGCATCAAGTTTTTAGCAAACCAGTTTTAAAAAGTGGCGTTCTGCTGGTGATTGGTTAAAGAGCTGGTGGTATGTTTGAGCTATCACGACAGTGATTGCAGTTCCTAGTATGGCTATGTATAGCTCCCGTTATCTCTGCTGCCGGACTTTCTGTAACCGCAGCTTGTGGCTCCTTGCCCACACTAATGAGCTCTCCCTGAGGCCGGGCTTGGGCCTGTGCCTGCGGGGGTGGCACGGTGCGCTCCCAGGGTGCTGCTGTTTTGGAAACCTGAGTTTGTTAACTGCTCGAGTCCAGCTTGCCTGAGCTGCCACGCCAGCTTGGCTACTGCTGGCGGCGGGACCTCATCCCTGTGCAGCGTGGCTGGCCCCGGAGCTGTCTGGAGGACGAGGCACGCTGGCCACTGACGCTGCCAGGCTGTAGTCTACAGCAGAGGAGAGCTGTCATCTAGACCTGGACTGGGGGAAAGCGGTGAGGACACTACAGGTGAGCCACACTCATGGTCCATTCTGCTCGCTGGGAACATAGCTGTCAGTGTTTTGGTCAGCCCGTGTGGTGGGAGTGCATCTCGCAGGCAGCAGGTGTTATTTTTCTGGTGACCCAAAGAGCAGGGATGAGCCATGGCTGCTGACCATGCCTCCTGGTGACTGGGCAGAATTGGGAGCAGACACGTTCAGGAGCAAGGGTGCCAGGCTGGGGCCTACAGGAGATGCAGCCTTCTCTTGGCCCATCTAGCAGTGGTTCACAGGGCATGAGCACCTTGTCTGTGTGAGGAGGTGGTGGCTGCACACCCACAACCTGGTCAGAATCTGTACCTGCACCTGTGCTGGGCTCTTGTGTACGCGGGCTTCCCCACTGCTGCTGTGGAACTCAGCAAAATAGAAGTCTTACCAGCTACAGGATCTATTGGCTTGTGTAGTTTTATCTACAGATAGCTAATAAAGGCTTTATTTGGAACTTTTTCAAAATCACTGCAAAGACTTGAAGAAATACCCTGTAGAGGACAATATAGCACCACTGCTCTGAAGATACAGTAAATGCCTTTTTTTTTTTAACAACTTGTAACTCCCGTGGATCTCGTTTGTTTCTTTTTTGTTGCCTACTCATCTGAATCACAGCAAAGCAGAGGAATAGAAACAGTTTTGCTTTTTCTTGCTTGTTTTCACGTTATCAAGTATTCCTGTAAACATGTCACTGTATCTATTAGTTTTGTTTGTGTAAATACAGTTTAAGGCAACAGAGAAAATATAAAAGCATCAAGTGATGCCTAACAAAAAAACCAGAAAAAGTCTTCACAGAAGGTGATTTTTCTAAACAAGTATATTTAATCCCTAGTCCTAATATGACAAAGTGTGTGTTGTTTCCATAGCTGGATGGCTCCGTATTTCAGAACAGGTTAGACTGTGTTCCGATGCTGTTGTTGAAAAAATGACATTTTACTTAAGCAGACAGGTTAAAAGGAGGCATAAAAATCTGTGTGAGCTTTGCAAACGAGTGCCATGCTGCAGCTGTGGTAATGCATACATTCCTTCTAGAACAGCATCTGTAATTAATGTTGAAATACAAAGGATCATGCCTCAGGTCTGTAATTATTTCTAAGGAAGAATATGAACTTGACAGTTTTGCACTGCTAGTTTGAGGGGAAGAAATTACAAAGACCCCTCTTCCCCAGGGTGGTCCCCGAAGTTACTAAATTTATGGTGGTCCAATCCTGTGCTTCTGGTACACCTGGCAATCTTTAGAGTACAATAAAGTCAGTGTCAGAGTACTAATGTGCTGATGTGAGGTCAGAAGTACTGAGTAGTGAATGCATTTCCAGCATGCCTGTTAAATAACCAAGTCATCTAGTTATCTTCATATCCCATGTAATGAAACACAGACAATCCTAGAACAAGCCTTGGGCAGCTCTGGATACTTCAAGCTACTGTGCAGTGATGCCAGAATTCCAAGCCATACTAGCAAAGCGCTTTAAAAAACCTTTTCCACTTCTGCAGCTCATTTCATTCAGTGCCTGCTGATGGCCTTGTCATGCCAGTTGGGTGTGCCACCTGGGGAAACATCTCTGGGGCCACTGAGCCTGGTGGCATGCTCAGCACCTGTTTGGATGCAAGGCAGCCCCTGATTTGGGAGGAGTGCCTCACCAGCACCCAAACCAAGTGAATCATTTCAGGCCTTATGACTTGGATACGGAGGGCCAAAGGGTGTTAGCTAATGTGGAACTAGGGCCAAATTTGGAGGCCGATTCAAGGGAGACCCTTTTTCCCTGCTTCCCTTTTCCAGCCTTCCCGTGAGCTGCCCACCTTGGATCACTGCCCATTTGGAGTGGTGGGCACTGCCCCAGGGCAGCTGGAAGGTTTGCTTAGGAGCTCAATAGTGATGAATCACAGAGGCATGGCATGGATTGATAAGGTCGTGTACTTTACGATTAGATACATCCTCCCTCTAACAGCAGTTCTTTGTCTCCATTTTGCTTTTGGTAATGTTTTTCTGCAGTTTGCATACAATGAATCCACGCAGGAGCTGTTTGACTTGAGACAAAGTCACTATTATTCTAGGTAAGCTCAAGAAGCCCTCATAATTTTGTTGCCCTCAGAAGACATAGATTGTTGGGAATTTATTTCAAAGCCAGTTAAGTTAAATAGCCAGGAAAATATTTTTTTTCTTGCAGCCTAGCTGTAAAAGACTTTCCAGTACATAAACCAGTGTGTAACAAGAAAAATCTTCCTTGCAGTTACTTCTCTGCGTGTGTGTGTGTGTGCATTTTAAGTGATAGCTGTATTGTAGCTGTATTGTATAGAAAAAACATCAGGTATTTGAGCTATTCATAGTGCATGTGTGCAGTCTGGGCCCCATGGTAAAAGAAAAACAATTAGAACATCTCCAAATTACTGAAAAATACAGACTACTGCAGTGCCTGCAGCCTGACCAACATGCAGCTCTGCCTCATCATTTAGAGCTGATGAAGAGTGCAAAGAACTCAGTAGGAACATTTCAGGCTTATTTGGACTAAATTTTTGAGGCATTAATTTAGTGAAGTGCCTACTTGTGTTTACAAACTGAAACCTTTTTGAGCTACATTGAATATGGCATTTATGACACTACTGTCCTTTCTCAAAGACCATCTCCAGTGTCTCTCCAGGCAGTGTCTTCTGAGCCCTTACACTTCTCTTGTGCTCTCTTTGGCTGCAAGCCCCTCTCTCCTGCCCCAGTCTCTGCTACAGCATCCTTTGGACTCCTTTGTCTGTTCTTTCTCCCCTCCTCTGCTCCTTATTGTTTCTTACTGAATAGACTTGCTCTGCAGAGTTTTCAGAAGTAAAACAAAACGAGGTAGTCATGGATGACCAATATCAGCTTTTCCTTTTAACTCAGTCATAAAGCGTTGTTAGCTCACTGATTTGTTTTCTACTGTCTATAAAAAGGTTTTGTTCAAGAAGTCCCCTTTTTCCCATTGCCCTGTGTGACACTAGTGCAGGGATGACCTTCTGGTGGAGAGTCTCATTGCTCAGTTGTGTTACTGCTCCATATGAGTTTCCCTGGCAACTAGTTTGATCTACACTGAACCAAAAATATCTCACTGTGCTAGGGAAAAATCAGTTTGCAGACATGTATTTCTTACTAATGACTTCTCTGGATGGTTTGTGTGTTCAGCCTGCAGAAGTCATTATTGTGAACCAGTGACTGGGAGATGCAATGTACCCCTTTCGCTTACTTCCACAAGTAGCACGGTCCACAGGTGATTGTCAGTTGAGTTGTGACTTGGAGACCCAGCCTACTAATTTTTCATGGTACAACAAGAGTCTCATCTTCTACTGAGAATGGTCTGTGCAGGCTTACAAAGTCACAGGGATCTTTCTTGGACTCTTTGGATATCTGCAAATTACCTCAGTTGTTGCTAGCAATTTTGCCCTCCTGATTTCTATATGAATACGTGCACCTTGATCTATAGGTGCTTATGCTGTGAGCTCCAGTTTTTCCTAGTCTTCAAAAGCACAGTTTGTGACACCTCCTGATGAACATGTGTATAAATCTTTGGAGGCCAGAACCCACTAATACGCACAAGGGAGAATCCACAAACTGGAGGTGTTATTTCAAACCTTCCAGTTCAATTTTGGCTTGCTGAGAAGCTTTTTGCTACCTAATGTAGAACAGTGGTGTGAAGAAAAGCACTGGCAATTCAAGATGTGTTCTCAAGGTGACAAAATTAGAAGAGACTAAATTGGAGAGCAGTATGTCATTTTTAGTAACAGGTTCCCTTTTCTGGATTTGTAGGGTGCGAGGATTGCGGTAAAAGCCTCGTAGGAGAATGCAAACTCCACGGACCACTCATCAGGGCTAAAGATAGGGTTATTCCTAGCCGAGCCCGTCTCACCCTACCTCATTACCTCACTTTGCGAGTGTTGGAGCTGCGAGCTGGAAACCAGCAGAGTAAGTATTTTAGCTCTTTTTCCCACGTTTGAGAAAGAGGAGGCAAAAGTACTAACACTGGCTTGTTTCCATGAATAACTCAAGGCATAATCATTGGGTATTAACAGTATGAAGACTACTTTAGTCTTAGCTGAGCAAAGTTAAAGCTTCACATTCAGCTACTGTTTTTTGTGACTGATTTCTAGTAACTTCAATGCATAAACTGATGGCAGGATATTATCCACAGCTGGTGTGACATTTAGCTGTGAGCAGTCGTTTAGCTCTGTTCATTCAATACAAGTGTAATGAATGTTGAATTTGTATCTAATAGTAACAGCCATGCACGATTACTTTTTTTTTTTCTTTTCCCCAAGCATTCAAAACAGGAAACAATATTCAACAGGAGGTCAGAAAAAAAATGGTAAATAACATCCCTCATCCAACCCCCTGCAAGCTCAACACCAGGGGTTAATTCACCTATTGCAGCATCTACAGTTCACGTTACAGAAAGACTGTTGTTTCCTTCTGAGGGCAGGGCACTTTGAATGCCCAAACTTGAACAAAGAAACAACATCCTTGGTGTGCAAATTTTCTACAACTACCTGTCTAAAACTAGTCCTGCCTAGCTTGCATTTCAGAAAGAGAATGACAAGGTGCCTGTTGTGTCACACCATTGGTATTAGGCAGTGGAATAACTAGAATGATTAAGACAGCTAATTTTGAGTTTTTATAGATCCTCTACACTCCCAGTAGGAGAGAACAGCCTCATAAATTATGCCAGCAAGCAGACCACTATGATAACATCAGTTTGTAGATTGAAGAGTATCAACACATTTGTGTTGCATACTCGGTTTAATATCCTGTTACGGATTTTAGGCACTATTGTATTCCAGTTCTTACCCATTTACCCATTTTTAAATCTTTGTACATATTCACATCCTTTTTAGATTCTTTCAGTTAAAGAGTTATTTACCTAGAAGAAGAATTGTGTGTTCTCCATTATTGTGTTTATCTCCATTTTCACAATGGTAAATATAAAAGAAATAGTTTGTGATATCTATATTAACATTAGACTGGTCTCTTTCTTCGCAGTCCTTGGAGTATTTGCAAAGAAAGTAATACAGAAGAGGACACAGTTTGGTCCTTACGTTGGTCAACTGTCTACAAAACTGACCCGCTATGATGAGAGCAGGCTAGTCCTGCAGGTAAAAATCCAGTGACTTACTATGAAGTGCATATGTGTCTTTAACAGTTCATATGTATTTATGTTATTTTAACCAGTCAGTTTTCCATCTGATCTAGTTAATTGTAGTTCTGATCCTTATGTATGAATGTAAATCACATTAGACAGCACAGAGGAACTTGACAGATGAAAATGTTCCTGTATACTGTGTTTTCTAGACATTTGCTCTCCTTTCTAGTTTTACCACTTCCAGGGTGATGTAGTTATCAGTCTAACATCTCTTTTCACAGACCATGGCTACTAAAAGTATCCAAGAATAGTACTGTCTTCCCAGATAAAACAAAAAGATTTGTGCTTAACGCCATGCCATCAGGAGGGTTAAGTTTGTGCAGAGTTAGCAGCAGGGGCAGAAAGATGTGTTATTTCAAGATATGTCAAGATTGTTATTTAGGGCTGGTACCATCCCTTGCTGCATGCACAGGTACCGGTCACCTCATCTGGACTGTGATGCTATTGTTTGTACTTTATCCAGCACAAACAGTGGTCTTTCAGGATTTAGACATGTCCACATGCACATCCTTTCCGCAGGAATTCCTTGGGAGTGATAGTTGATCATAATGCTTTACTCCCTGGTCTTTACATTTAGCTGTGCAGGGTCACACCTGGGCACATCTCTCTGTCATACAGCAAGTCCATGGTCAAGCCACAGCCTCCGTCAGGACTTCCTGACAAGTCATGGTTCTTTCAGAGTCTATTTCATATCAGACCCTCTCACCCTCAAGGAGAGAGGGATGAGCAGCAGCTGTTCTGTGACATGCTTTACATTCTCATTTCAGTTTTTTCCAGAAGCTTGGGACTGGAAAACACTGTCTGTGGAGGAAACACTGCTTGTGGACAAAAGCACAGATACAGATGCTTCTGTAATTTCATTTGAGAGCAAAAGTAATAGTTTCAGCAATTGCTCTAAACTCCATTTGCTCAGAGAAGTCACATGAATGGTCTGCCAGGAAAAAACAAACAACAACAAAAAACAACATCAACAACAAAAAAACCAACCCACATTAAAAAAAAAAAACAAACCCTCAAGCAAACAAAACCACAAACAAACAAACCAAAGCAAAACACACACATACAAAACCAAACACAAAATCCAACAAAACACAAACCACTTGCCTTCTGTGGGATTTTCATGACATGATGATACAGGAGAGGATTTGGTCTTCTCCATAACTAAATTTCTTCTGTCTTTTTATGAGATGCTTAAATTCTTACAAATGCAGAAAATGTATTTCTCTAACAAGCTTGCAAGGATGGATGAGCTAAGCGCCCAGTTCCTTCCTCTTCACCAAACCATTGTAAACCACACCCCATCCTCTATCAGTCAGCCCCATTTGCTTAAAAGTATACAGCGATAAGCACAGCTCTGGCTGATGAATGGACTGTTTCTTCAGAAGAGGAGACTCAAGTCCCAGGTTTCCTCCATGACAGCAGTAGCTGCCTTGGCCTCTTCCTAGCAGCATTCTGAGTATGAGACCAAATTTGTCCAACAGGCAGGTGTTTTCATCAGAAACATGATGAAGTTAGATGAAGTAGTTCCCAGAAGCAGTGGAAGTGCAACTTTTCTTTGCTCACTTATGTGGTTAGTAGAACAGCTACATGCTGTGCTGACATCTGTTGTGCAGCTTCAGCTGTCCACATTCGAGAGCATATTGCAGAAAAGCAACTGTCTTGTATGAGGTCAGAACATTTGGCCTTGTAGAGACATTCTCTTGGAGAGGACTCTAGGAAGAAAGAAGGAAAGCAAAAAGAAAGAGATCTTCCTGGCACAATTGTTCATTTGTATTTACTTTTGCATTGTTAAGGGGAAAAAGAGAAGACTGTTAAAATGCCATTATATTGTATGTTACCTCTCTGGACTTATTACACAAGTTATACAATTGTTCCATGCAAAATGTAGCATTAATACAGCACTAAAGTCTGAGATTATCAAGTACTCAGGAAGTACATTAAGGCATAAAGCTTATCTTTCTCCCTGCCTGCACTTAGTTCTTATAATATTATCTTTATATAACATAAAAATGATGAAATATAAACTGGAAATACATACAAAGGCCTACAGTTATTTTAGTAGCTGGGTGCCTTGGCAGGTATTAGTTATTCACTTTCTTTTGCACTTGCTGTTCTTTGAGAGTGATCTATTTCAAAACAAGCAAGATTTCAAAGGACATATGACACAGACAGGGTAAATAATTGATAGCCATGATTCCAAGTTAAAGAAAACTAATGTGCCTTTATACAGGACTTGGTTTTATCATGTTCCTTCTCCTGTCCTCCCCTTTTGTTTCAGGTATTGAAAGATGGAGGGAAGTACTTTCTGGACACTCCCAATGAAGACTGTGGAAACTGGATGATGTTTGTCCGGCTAGCCCGGAACCAAGAAGAACAGACCCTTGTGGCTTATCAGCACTGTGGAGAAGTCTACTTCACAACTGTTAAGGTAGTTAAACCCAGCATTGCTTCACCCATCCAAATGGAAATTTATAGGCAAAGGTTCTGAAAGGCTAACCTATGATTGGTTATATTCTTCCAACTAGATCTTTATTACATACCACCTTTTATATCACTTAATCCATAGTAATGCAAGCAGTGTATGGGATTTTCCAGTAAAAGACAGTGTACTTGCTGTTGTGGGTAATGAAGAAACTGAGCAGAGGGAACCAGAAATATCATTCATGATGGCAGTGTTTAAACATGAATGTTGTAAAGTTCTTCAGTGCCAAACAGGTACGTGGTGACATTATGTAGCATTGTTACATCCAACAGGACTTAATCCCAGAAAGAATAAACACATTCCTTTCCTTTATTACGTTTTTGGACACACACTGTATTCTGAACACATTGCCAGGTGCTCAGGAGCAAGGTGCTCAGCAGAATCTTTCTGTACTATTTTCTGCTCTCATTAAATCTGAAGACTTAACTGCAGAACTTACATGACTGCAATATTGCCATGAAATGATCAGTTTATGTTAGAGATTCTGGACTGCTTCTGAGGAGAGAGGACAAAGCACTCTGTGTTTATAAATGGCACTGGAACCTACAGTCTTGTTTTTTTGTTGTTTTGGCCAGTTTGTTTTAATCAGAGCTTAGTCTTTTGCACTTTTAGGAAACTGAGTCTCTATGTTGAGCATCCATTCTTTTTCTTTTTTATTCTTAAATTAATGTTTGTATATCATTGTGAGCAACATTAAAATAGAAAAGAGAGACTACTGGTCAAAAGAAGTTACTGTGGGATTAAAATCCAGCATTTCAGTTTCATTTCCAAGATTGGCATACATTTCTGAGGGATAGTAGTATTTCATTCTGGTCTTTCATTTTTGTTTCTCCACCTTCAGCGAGAAAAAATATCTACCACACAGTGATAATAAGTTAATAGTTATAACATTTTACACCTTCAAAGTCTTTTATAACAGTATGTAGTATAAATATTTTTGGATTAATAGTGAAATATTTTTTAAAAAGAAAGTCAATGTAAAACAGTATGTGCTAATCTGAGACAGTCTACTTTTAGGCTCTGTTTAAGATTCTGATGCAGTCCATATAATTTGAGATTTCAGTTTGTTTTTAAATGCTTGCTATATTTTTAGGATTTACAAGAGTAATAATACTATATTTTGGAAGCATGAACAAATACTTTTCTAAGAAGTTGTAGTTATGAACTGGTAACTTGCAGTTTCCAGTATAATTTAAATACTATTGAACCAGCTCTCTGCTGACTTTAGCAGAACTCTGCTCACTGGCATTAATGGAGATCTGCATCCTATAAACTGACATGAAGAGTATCCTAGGATGAGGCATGTGTCTTGGAACCTTTACTGTGCTGTGTATCATAGGGAGTGTCCTGGTTCTGCTAGCACAGAATCCTCGACCAGCTATGGTCTGCAGGCCGTTAGCAGTTTGGAATCAGTCCGGGCAGGTGACCCAAGCTGGCTAGAGCTGTATCCCAGACCATAAACATCATGTTCAGTATAAAGGGGGAAGGTTGCTGAGGACAAGAGGTTCCTCCTGTTTCTGTTCCTTCTCTTTATGCTCCTCCTGCATCTTCCCATCCCTCGAGGGGCTTGCTTGCCATCCTGCTCATGAGGACTGCTTTCCTGTTTATTTTGCCTGCTGTACATTTGCTGAGCTAACTTCATATACTTTACAGTGGCACTAGGTGTTAGTTTGGCTGTCATTAAATCCATTTTCTTTTCAACTTGTGGGTCTCCTCTTCTTCTCCCAGTCTCTCTTCTTGACTGGAGAGGGGTCATTGAGTGGTAAAGCAACTGCTGTAGTTTAGCCCTATTTATTAGGCTAATTAGACAGGAACTTACTTTGGTTTTATTTCTGCTGAGTCCCCGTATCATTCACAGTTCGATGGCATCCTGCAGATTTTGTCCTGGTCAGTGAAAGCAATAACATTTTGCTACATTTAGGCACACATTGCTGGTTATAGTGTGAGGCTGCCTTAGGGCTGGTTATGAAGATATTTTCCTAAGATATTGTGAGTAAAATCTGTTAAGCAGGGAGAAGGAGGATTGGCTCCTCTCCCCTCTGTTTTTACAAAGAGATGGGATTTCAGTGACATGAAGCTGCAGCTACAAAAGCACACACGCAAGTGGCACACTAACAGCATCGTTACTGTACTTGCTGACCTGTACAATGACTGCAGTCTCTAGAAGTAAGTACTTTTAAAAGTTACAGAATTATGAGGAAGTAAAAAGTCATGCACACTTGCTGTCTGATCACAGGAGAGTTTCATGTGGGTGCTGCCATAGCTTTATCTCACTGTCAAGGGTGAGATAGAGTAAATGGCAGCTTGTAGTGCACTTGCATTCTGGTGTTTGATCTGTTTTACTGAGTTTTGACATCATTTGACTATTTCGCCCACTGATGCACTTGGTCACCCTCCAAAGTCACATGGACTAGGTCTTGTCTTCCCACAGAGGAGATCGCCACCGGCCAAGGGATGTCAGGCAGAAAGTCATGACAGTATCATGCCTTACAGCTGTTCGTGGGTACCAGTCTTAGGTGTCACTGGCCAAGGTCACGGGGCATCCCCAGACCTTCATCTCTTGTAGCTCCCTTAGGCTTGTTTCTTTCCATCTAAATAGGCTGTATGCAGGAGCACATTGTGGAGGCATGGCCTCCTAGTTGGTGGCTCTGCCATATGTCTTTTATTGAGTGGACAATTCAGCACATTCCATTTTTGTTTAGGCCAGGTGTTATCAAAACATACAAGCAATCCATACTGGTTGTAGTTAGCAAGCAGGTTTATGCTTGGGAGTTCAAAAGATCAGTTTTTGACATTATACACACAATTACCTGTCAGCTTTCATAATCTAAGCTGTCTTTCACTGACCATGCTTATCATTATAACTGATGTTATACAATAAGTGCATTTTACCACATTTTCTGGAATAAGACTCAGCTGCTCTCCTCCCAGGCTGCTTTGTTCTTTTCAGTGGCACAAGTTTAGCTTAGTTAAAATAAGACTACAAGTGCAGTGCAGGTTTGCTCTACCCTTGTTGAAACTATGTTGTTTTCTAAAAATGAAGAAAACTGTGTATAGGGACAGGGAATCATATAAATCATGACCCCAAAGTTAGTTTTCTCCTTTGCTTTTAAACAACTAATAGATGACAGAATCACAGAATGTTAGGCAGCCTCACCTCCATCCCTGGAAAGTTGATGGAACAACTCATCCTCGGCGCTGTCTCTAAGCATATCAAGGATAAGAGAGTCATTAGGAGCAGTCAGCATGTTTTTTTCAGGGGGAAGTCATGTTTGACCAACCTGATGGCCTTCTATGAGGACCAGGTGGATAGATGATGGTAGAGCAGTGGATGTGGTTTATCTTGATTTTGGTAAAGCATTTGACACTGTCTCCCACAGCATCCTCGCAGCTAAATTGGGGAAGCGTGGTCTGCATGATTGCATAGTGAGGTGGATTGGGAACTGGTTGAAGGATAGAAGGCAGAGAGTTGTGGTCAGTGGGGTAGGGTCTAGTTGGAGGCCTGTATTGAGTGGAGTCCCTCAAGGGTCGGTACTGGGACCAGTACTATTCAATATGTTCATCAGTGATGTGGATGAGGGAGCAGAGTGCACCGTCAGCAAGTTTGCTGATGACACAAAACTGGGAGGAGTGGCTGACACACCAGCA